>PVLA01009280.1:0-77335 GCA_004027455.1 Hydrochoerus hydrochaeris | reverse complement strand
ATCGCCGGGCAGACCAGAGGAGGGAGGCATCGCCGGGCAGACCAGAGGAGGGAGGCATCGCCGGGCAGCACCCTGCGGTGGTCATGGTACTGACAGAGAAGCTTGCCTTCACCACCTACCGCAGCCCTCAGCCTGGCCTTGTCTCCACCACCACTAACAAAGGAGGACAGGTTAAAAGCAGGCCAAGTAAGGTCCACCAGGACTACAGAAAACACAGCCCAGAGGCCACAGGGATCAATTACAGACTTCAGGGGAAAAAGCTAGGACTGGGATCAGGCTTTGAAGTGACACAGGTGACTTGCACTTGAAATGCAGGAAGGCCTGTGGGCATGGAGGTCTGGTGAGCCTGTGGCGATCTCCTCCCCTCCTACACCATGGCCTGGCTCTCTTCAGGCAAGAGTCAGGGGAGGATGCTTCTGCCCAGGGCGAGGCTAGGCCCTCCAAGTACTTCTCACCCCTCTTTGCTTCACTCACCCCATTTCCTCCCCTCCCCCTTCTCTGAGTGAAAAGCAGAAACACAAAGGCCCAGTCACTCACCTTGTCGTCCGCAGACAGCAAGCCTCCTTTCAATTTGCTGAAGTATTTGTCAGTGTAAAATACAGCATCGTGGGCACGGTGCAGCAGGAAGTCCCAGGTACAACGCTTCCGCTGCTCTCTGATCTCATACAAGTTGGCATTCAGAGCAAAATACCACCACTCCCGGCAGCTGAAACAGCCGTAACCAAGCATCACTTCTCACAACAAAGCAACCACCATGCCATCAGCCCAGGGCAACCCACATAACACCGCTTCCTCTCCTGGACACTGTCTCTCTTATCAGCCATCAATTTATGTCCAGAGCCATTTGAATAGAAAGCTAAAAGTAAATCTGCCACTGAAGAACACCAAATAATAGATCCCTGCCTTAGCATCCATAATGACAGCATTCCACTGGCTTGCCTTACCACAGTGTTAGTCCCCTCCACCGAGAGAAAACCAAGAGCTGCCAGCAAGGCAAATACCACCTTTCAATAATCACTAAGGATTTTAAACCGAAGCTTAGTGGTGCAGGGCTGGCCTAGCATGCCTGAGGCCATGGGTTCCAGCCAACAGGGAAAACGTTTAAATTTAATTTCTAGAGAAACACATGGAAATTCCTAGGATCTTTTAAAAGCTTTAATGTATCAGACTGGTCAAGCTTACCACTATAACACAAAGGAGAATTTATGTTTGTTATGGAAGTTAGAAAGTACAGGATAATGGACATAAACATTAACCTAACAGCATGGGAGAAAAGACATTAAAAAGCAGGATCAGGCCAGTACCCGCTGCACTCAGGAGGCTGAGCAGGAAGATCACCACAAGTTCAAGGCAGGCCTGGGCTACACAGTGAGCTCAAGGCTAACCTGAACTACAGAGCAAAACCCTGTCTCAAAATCTGAAAAAAAAAAAAAAAAAAAAAAAAGCAGGACCCGGGATGGGGCTGCAGCTCAGTGGTGGAGCACTTGTCTAACATGTGCAAGGCACTGCAATAACAGAAAAAAAAAAAGGAGGGTCGAAGAATATCACAGAGGATTCACTGCACACCAGAGCTCATCAAATGAATGTGACTCTCTCAGGCAAACTAGACCTAGAGGACCTGATGAATTCCACCACACTCGACCTAAAAGTAAACTTTAATTGGATAAATATACAATAAGAATATCAATTATGATAATAGGAATGGCGTTCTTATTAGAAAAATCAACTACACTTTTATCCCGCACTGTGTGTAAAGGTCAATGAGGCATTATTTCCCATTTAATCCTCCAAAGAAAAGAACATGTTACAAAATGTGCTTTACGTCCAACACGGGTAAGCCCTTACCTCTTAGATATCGCCACTTTTGGTTTCCACTTTCGGAACTTCACCTGCCTCTCCTTCCGTTCCAGCTCCTTGAGGAATTCCATGATCTGCCTATGTTGCAGCTTTTTTTTAGAGATTAAGAGATACTCGGTTAGAGCTATTTGGTTCTTTTATTCAGTTAAGACCTGCACCCAAAAAGAACAATTCATACGACCCAAAATCCAGTGCACTGAGTGGCACGTTTCTCTGATCACTGAGAGTCAATATTTATATTTATTGATTCTTTTTCTTGTCTTTTTGAGACAGGGTTTCCCTATGCAGTTCAGGCTGGTCTTGAACTCACTTTGTAGCCCAGGCTGGCCTCGAACTCACAACGATCCTCCTGGCTCAGCCTCCCGAGTGCCAGGATTACAGGCATGTGCCACCACACCGGCATTTTACTGAATTTGTTGAATTCTTTCTTCACCATTTAACATCGAATCAAAACTAACCTAAGATGAAGCCAATCTGATTGTAACAGAAAGTGAGGTTTGTATGTGACACAGCTTTGATCTGGAGGAACCGGGCTCAGGCATGAGTGCAGGCCCTCCTGCTGATGGTGCTGCGGTCCAGAGCCGCTATGAACATGTTCCCTCCCCCACCACCGCCTGGCCAGCTGGTACCTGAGACAGCGTCAAGGGAATGGTCTCCAGCTGAATATCACACTCGACTCGGGGGCTGTGCCGGGACCGCAAAGGCTCCTTTGAGCAGTTTCTCTTCAAGAGCGCAGACGTGCAAATGGGCTCCAGGATGTAGTGGTGACTCCGACTCTCCATGCTCTTTGCCATGGCCTCCTGCATGTCACAAGAAGACCTGCTCTTATCAGACCGGCCTTCCTCCTGCTCATCACTCTTGGATCAGACTGCAGTTTTATGACAGTCAAGCTAAGCTACATGCTTCATCCTAAGAGCAAATGTTACCTAACCTACAAGGTGTGATATCAGAACCCAAAAACAGCATCAAATTGCATCCTAAATCTCGCTAGTATTTTAAAACACTCTTTATATTTCTCCACAGGTAATTCATTCACGTGGTTTAAAATTCAAAAGGAGTCAGGTGTGGTGGCGCACCCCTGTAATCCCAGCATTTGGGAGGCTGGGGCAGGAGGATCATTGTGAGTTTGAGGCCAGCCTGGTCTACAAAGTGAGCTCAAGGCCAGCCTGAACTCCATAGAGAGACCCGTCTCAAAAAGACAAAAATAAAATGAAATAAAATTTAAAAGGATGTGCTCACTTCGGCAACACATATATTAAAATTTAAAAGGCAAAAAAACACAAAAGGTCTCTTTCCTACCCTTCCCCCCAGCCACTCTTTACCTTCCCCAGCAGCACCGAATGGGGCCACCTGGCTCCTAGCCTGCCCCAGGCACCCTATGCATACTGCACCCAGGCAAATCTGTCAGCTCTGTTTTCTAACACAAATGCTATAAAACCTGCTTGCCTTCAATGCTTGAAACCTTAATACTATATCTTAGAGACTATTATGTATTTATCATAAAGATCTTCCCCTTTATTCTAAATAGCTGCATAATTCTCTGCTATAAGGAGAAGGCATTTATTTTTAAAAGAATTAGCAAAACCAAAACTACTCTGCACAACAACCTGCAAGCCAAAGATAACCTTGGGTAGAGGAAAAGTGAGTCATTTTCCCCTATTTCACTTAAACCACCTACTATTTCTTTATAAAAAGATCAAACTAAACCATTTTTTATGCTTTACAAACAGTAACACTTTATGTCTGATAACTCATAACTTTTTAAGTATCTCTTAGAGGAATGCCACCAGAGATGACATTTCCACAAACAACACAGTAAGAGAGTTCCTCTTTAAGAATTAAGTCTGGGCCAGGAATGGCAGTGCATGCCTGCAATCCCAGCACTCAGGTGGCTGAGGCAGGAGTACTGCCATGAGTTCAAGGCCAGCCTAGGCTACATAGTGAGTTTAAGGCTAGGCATGGTAGCATACACCTCTAATCACAGTAACTCAGGAGGCTGATAGGAAGATCACAAATTCAAAGCCAGTCTTAGCAACTTAGTAAGATATCATCTCAAAATGAAAAGTTAAATAAAGGCTGGGCGCAATCTCCAATACCACCAAAAATAATAACGATAACAATCAGATGTGTTCGCTCTGGTCATTTAAAATCTGGATGCCCAGTACATGACAACAAAGAGAATATAAAACTACAATATATCAGGCCGGGGATTTAGCTCAGTGGCTTAAGTGCCTACCTGGCAAGCACAAGGTTGTGAGTTCAATCCCCAGTACCAAAAAAAACCTACAATATGTCACATGTAAATAGCACAATACTATGCAGGAGCAAAAAATGATGCATAGCAATAACAACATATCTATCTTAAAAACATAATCTTAAAGGGTGGGAATTAAAGGGTAATTAAACTACCCTTAAAGGGTAGTTTATGGTGGGGCACTTGCCTAGCACCCATTAGCTCATTGGTTCAACCCCTAGCACTGAGAAAAACAGACAGACGGACAGACAGACAGACAGAGCCAAGACAAACCTATATGGTTCAAAGTTATAGGTACCTTGCCAGTGATGCCTGAAGAAGAAGAGAGGGGCAGGAATGGAAGTCAGTTGCATAAAGCAACCTGCGAGGCGGTAACCCCAACCACTGTCCCTCAGTGCTGCCTTGCAGTAAAGCCCTCTACAGAACCGTACCTGTAACTCCACCTGTGGCAAATCCCCCAGCAAGGTGCAATCGACATCCCAATAGATGCTAAACTCTGCCACGTCTAATCGTTTTTTCCGCATCAGTTTCTGTACCTAAGAGAAGAAAGACAGGAAAAAAATAGGATGACTGTCATTACTCACAAATGTATGAATGCAATCAACAAACCATGTGCATAACATCAGTCACTTAGCAAGGATATAAAACTGAACCAAAACGTGACTTTGCCCTTACAGAGACTAAAATCTAACAGCTGGAGACACTCCAAATAACTTTAATGATGCAGAACAAACAGAGAAAGCACATATAAGATATATGAGCACACAAAAAAACCAAAATGACACTACACAGATAAGTGTCAAAATATGCATACACTCCACACAAACAGTTGCATAGGAGAGAACTGGGTTGATAGAAAAGGCCCAGCATCTTCAGTGGATAGAACACACCTATGTATGTAACTGTCCCCTGGGTGGCCCGGGGACAGCACAAGCACAGGTGTATGAGTTCACAGTTGGAGTGGGGGATGAGTCAAGCATGGCACTGAGAAAAGTATTTTACAATCCTCCTAGGGTACTGACTGGATGGTGGCATCTCCCCAGGGGGAGTCATGTCCGTCCACCAGCTGTGAACGTAACCTTGTTTTGAAAACAGGACCCTGACAGGCGTAAAAGGGTTAAAATGAGTTCGTGCTGGATTGAGCATAGGTCCCAATCTAACAAGTGCTGGAGACAGAGGCGGAGACTGGAGTGGTGCACTGCAAGCCAAGGAATGCCAAGCAGTTCCGGCAACCAGAGCCTCTAAGACAGGCAAGGGACAGATTCTCTCTCAGAGCCTGCAGGAGGAACCAGTCCTGCCAAACCCTCTGATTGCAGATTTCTGGTCTCCAGAACTCAAGTGTAAGTTTCTGTGGTTTTAGGCCATCCGGTCTACAGCAATGTGTTATGGCAGCCCATGAAAACAAATGCACCAGGAAAGGAAGTTTATACCCTGCTAAGGACTCTGGACTTCACACTTTAGACATCATGAAGACTGTCAGCATGGATTATTTGGTTCACTGGCTGTTTCTGGCACTAAGAATTGAACCCAGCAAGCACTAAGCTACATCCCTGGCCCCCTTCATGTTTTTGCTTAGAGACAAGGCTCCAAACATGTAGTCCTCCTGCCTCAGCCTCCCGTAGCTGGTATTACAGGCACCCCCATCATGCCCAGCCTGCTCAAGGTGTTGTTATAAGTAAGCACCAAGACAAGCATGGTTTAGATGCACAACTGTGCAATGGCATAAGGCAGACCTTCCCTTTGGTGTGCTGGAAAAAAAAGAAAGAAAATGAGTTATAAATGTGTCAAAATAACAAGCAAGTGTATGGAACAAATTATATTTCACAAACCTCTGTTTACTCTGAACTGAAAACTTGTAAGCCCTAAGCAGCGATCACCACTTTCCCCAGGGCACCCTACAAATCCCATCCTTTTGCTATACGAGCTGTAATGTGGGAAAGACTGGTACAGAATGAATCAAACAAGCAGAGGGAGCTGGGTGTGGTGGCACACACCTGTAATCTGAGCACTCTGGAGGCTGAGGCAGGAGGATCATTGTGAGTTCAAGACCTGCCTGGGCTACAAAGTGAGCTCAAGGCCGGCCTGATAGCAAAACCCTATCTCAAAAAGACCAAAAAAAAACCAGCAGAGGGTCACAGGACAGGGTATTTTATCAGCACAAGCAAGAGCTGACAGACTCTGAAGGACAAGAGGATGGAGAAGAAGGGACAGATTTGACTGTTATAAGAAAAACAAGCAGAACATTGTGACCCAATGGAGATGGAAGGCAAAGAATGGCAAAGGGAAGGTTGAGCACAAGACTTCTGGATCGTAGTGCAGGGTAAAAGCGTGTGCTACGGAGCAGGAACAGCAAACAGTAAAGGACCAGATAGGAAACGACTGAGGCTTTGCAGCCATATGGGCTTTACTGTGGCCTCTCAGCTTAGCCACCGCGGCACAGACGCAGTCACGGCCAGCCAGGCAGGGGCACACATCTACCATCCCAGCACTAGAGAGGCTGAGGCAGAAGCACCTCAAGGTTGGCAGAGTCAGGCATGGTGGCACACACCTGTGATCTCAGCACTGAGGCAGGGGTTCGCTGCAACTTTGCGGCCAGCCTGAGCTCCAGGTGAGTTCAAGGCTGACCTGGACTTCATAGTCAGACCTTGTCTTAAAAAGCAGCAAAACAACAACAACAAAACAGACCTGACAAGACTATGGTCCAATAAACCTTAATGCACAAAACCAGGCAGGGGGTGTGGATTTGCCGACAGGCCATCCCGTGCACCCCCTGCTCTGGAGGAGCAGGTCCGCCCGGCTCCACTTCACCTCTGCCCCATAGTATCCTCAGCTGTAACACTAGGACAACACTGGCAGAGAAAACGCCAGAGAATTAAAAGAGTCAAGTCATGGAAAGCACTAGCAGCAGTGCCCAGCACATAAAAAGGCTCAAAAACTGCTAGTTGTCATTTGTTTTGTTAAATAAAGATTACATGAAGTCACTTTTCTGGGCTAGAGCTACGCACTGGATCCTAACAGACCAGACTACACCTCAGCATGGAGTCACTATGCTAAGTTCCACCTGGTTCAAACCAGGGGTTTATCTGACCTTCCCAAAACCAGGAGAAATAAGCAATAGCAGTTAGATTTCCCAGTCAGACCAGTGCCAACTGGTATGACAAGGAAGTTTTTCCCGTCTTCCATCCTTAGCATTTAGCCCTTACAAGATGCAACCTGAAGAAATTTAACACTAATCCATCAGTTATTTTTCCAATGTTTTGTCCCTAACTTAAAAATAAAGTAACTTTGAAAGGACCAATCAGTTTTTGCTTTTTGTTGCTGCTTTCTTCAGCCCTTCTGCCTATAAAAATGCCAACCTCTTCTGCCCACCCATCGAAGTACTTACTCTGTTGTACAGAATTAGGTATTGCTTAATTCTAGAAACTAAAGCAAATTAAGAGCTTCTACTGGTTCTAATTTTGTTCTCTGACAGATCTAATATTCAATATCACATTATGAAGTAAAGGAAAAACATTGGTGTAGTAGACTGGTAACTGGTGGTCAACTTAAACACCCGCAGAACTGAATCAGCGTGGTGCTGAGCGTGGATGGCCCACCTGAGGACTGTTGCCAGCACAAAAAGGGGACCTGGAGAGGAAGAGTAGTATTGTGGGTCTTTCTAAGTGTTGTTGTTTGGTTCTCCTGGAGGAGCTTCGGTCCTTATTTTGAACATTGCTTCCTGGCTCTGGAGGAGATGTGAGCTGTTTAATCTCCAAAAGTCTGTCACACTGGCTTCCTCATATGAACTCAGCTATTCTCATTGTCAGAGGAGCTTGGGACCTCACTGTCACTGAGGACGGCCATAGAAATTATCAGGGGAGTCCTGGTCCTTATTTTAGGCGTCACTTCTTGGCTCCAGTACAGAACCCTTGGCCTGCTGGCACGGATCCTTCATCTGCTGGCACAGACTTTCGAGCTTCCACCGCTGACCTTTGGGCCTTCCCAGTGCAGATCCATGAAACAGACTTGAGTCACTGCCATGGGATCTGGGTTTTCAGCTGAACTCATGCAGGTTATTGCCATGGGATCCAGGCCCTCCACTTGATTTTCTAGGTCTCTGGCATTCTGTACAGATTTCCTGCACTTTCTTTGTATTTGACTCCTTTAGTGACCATTATAAATAATACTATAAATTATGTGTCCTGTGTGTAATTTTTTTCCTGGCAACCCGAGTACAACAGTTGGCTTCAGGGTGGTAAAATAGGCAGATGGGATATAACGAGACCCTTGAAGAACCATGAGATCTGATGAGCTTCCAGGCTGCTAGACACTGGAGGACGACACACCCTCTGCAGCAGACCACTCATCTGTATCCTTCATAATGTCCTTTATTATACCCTGGTCAAGTGTTTCCTTGACTTGTGTGAAACACCAAGCAAATTATCCAACCTAACAATGGGTCGTACAAGCTGTGATTTACACCCAGATAATGCAAACCATGGGCCACAACTAGGGACTTCCAAATGGTATCTGAAGTGGGGACAACCTGTGAGCCTGACTTTAACCTGCAGAGCCTGCAGGAGGTCTGGCTGGAGTCACACTGCAGTCAACTGCAGGACACCTGGCTGGTATTTGTGGGGAAGTGCTTGGTGTGTGAGGGGAAACACCCCTCCAATTGGGATCAAAAGCGATGTTTTATCCAAGAATGTTTTATCCAACAAACCCAAAGCACCACTGAGGAATCCAATAATTTTTTTTTTTTTAAACCAAAAAGCACAAATGTGCAGGCCAGAGAGAGGTAGAAAATGGAGCCTAAGATGTGGAAACCATCAGCAAGCTTTCCCAGGTAGCGTCTGAAACTGAAACCATGGGCTTCCCAAGGAGGGCATGCAGAAGTAAATCAAGGATGAAAGCCCCCCTGCATCTCAGTTTCCTGGTGTATAAAATGAAGATGATGTGACCAAAGGCTGGGAAACATTAACTGTCTCCCTATCTCAGGGAATTCAGTTCTCCTGCAGACAGACCAAAGATCTGCACACCTCCTGGGAAGCACAGGAGGAAAGAGCACATCTCACTCCACACCACTAAGGGAGAAAGTTCAGAGCTCCGGTTCCCCAGAACACTACTTCCTTGCTAGACTGCGGTCACGTTTCATACTCACGGGCTCATTCAGAGCATTCTGCATGGACACATTCTTAATACAGACACCAAACGCAAAAGGATGAGAAGGATTGGTGATGCCATCTTCAAAGCGTAAATGAACATCTTGAATTTTTAACTGTGAAGGGGAGAAAGAAGAAAAAACATTTTAGCTAACTTCTGCAGGTAGAAAACTGCAGGTAGGAGTCAAACTGCCCTTGAATAAACCTGTCCACTGAAGTAAACTACAACAAGCATTCTACACAAATGTAACACACATATCCAGTATCCTGCAAAGTGCTAAGTGTTAAGATCACAAACTGCATGTGACATTTTTTTTCAGTACAAAGGAGTGGAACCCAGAACCTAATGCACTCTAGGCAAACACTCCGTGACACACACCCAACCTTTTAATCATCTCACTAAGTTAGTCAGGCTGCAATCTTCCTGGCTCAGTCTCCTGAATACCTGGGATTATAGGCATGTGTCACCATACCAGGCAGGAATAACATTTCTTTGTGAATAGTGTTACTTTAAGAAGAAAGGCAAATTGCTCTCATTAAATCATTTTAGAAGAAAAGTCAAAAGAACATTTAGCTGGGCATAGTGGCACTCTCAGAGGCTGAGGCAGAGAAGTACAGCAATTTTGAACCGACTTAATGCGACCCAGTCTCAAAATTTTTAAAATGAGCTGGGAATGTGACTCACAGCACAGTGTGAAGGCCCTGGGTTGGACTGCCAGGTAAGTGCTGTATGCATTTATTTCTCCTTGCTCTGTAACTGGGCTACAGAAAGGAATTCCTTTCCTTTCCTAAAAAATAATATTTCCTAAAAAATAAATCACATGTCTGATAAGGGACTAGCTTCCAGAATACTGAAAGAACAGTCTGAACTCAACAATAAAATGATAAACCAAAAAACAACAAAAGAATTTTTAAAAATACAAAAATGACAAACTGATTTTTTAAGTAAGCAAAAGAGTTCAACAGATATTTCTATGACCCCCACCTCCTCCTGAAAAAAAGACATACAGCGCTGGCAATAGAGCTCAGTGGCAGAGCAGTACCTAGCATGCGTGCTGCCTGGGCTCCATCCCCAACACATGAACAAACACACATATCATGGAAAGATATTCGACATCATTAGCCCTCACGGAAATGCAAATCAAAACCCCAAGAGATGACTTCACACCTAGTAGGTATGGACATAACCAAAAGACAGACAACAGAAATGATCAGGAGGTGAAAACCAAAATGCGGACACACTTGCAGGTAAACTGTAATACAGCACAGTCTCCTTGGAAGAGTTTCAGCCCCTGGTTCCTCAAAAAGCAAACCACATGATTCAGTAATTCCACTCAAGAAAAATTAAAACCTCTTCATATAAAATGCTATACACAGATGTCTTACTGTCATTATTCATAAAAGCCAAAAAGTAGAAAAAATCCAAATGACCATCAGCAGGTGAATGGAAAACAAAATGTGGTCCTTGCTGAGGACTGCAGAAATTCTTCACACAAACAACCCATTCAAAAGAGGGCTGGGGACTTGGCTCAGTGGTAGAGAACTTGCCTAGCATGTGAGGACTGGGTTCAGTACCTCACACTGCCATAAAAAAGGAGCTTTTCAGCTGCATGTGGGAGTGCATACCAATAATACAACCACTCAGAAGGCTGAGACAGGAGGATCACCATCATTTGCCAGCCTGAAATATAGGGTGTTCAAGACAGCCGAACTAATAGCGAGACACTGACTCAAAGAAAAAAAAAGAGAGACAGAGACTTGACCAAACTTTAACACAGTTTCGCACACTCTCTATTATCACCAAAGATAATATTGTCCCCTTTTGAGCTTCCTAGAAACACTCAGGATTGTCAAAGAATTTACTGTTTGTTCCAGCCAACAGCTGACGCAGACTGCTGACCTCCTTTCTTGCAGTATTACTAAGCAGGGATTACAATGTGAATGCCTTCTTCAGCAGGAAAGGCATAGGAAGGCAGGTGACAGATTGCACTCAGGAATGTCTTTGTGTGGAGGGCTCTGCCCCCCCCCCCCAGTGCAAGGACAGAACAGGCCTGCAGGCATCTCACACTAACACTCTGCAACTCCCACTCCCTCGGCTCCTCCACTCCGGCTCCCTTTTTGTTTGTTTTTTGTTTGTTTGTTTGTTGTCTTTTTGAGACAGGGTCTAGGTTCAGGCTGGCATTGGGCTCACTGTGTAGCCCAGGCTGGCTTCTAACTCTCAAGTGATCCTCCTGCTTCAGCCTCCCAGTGCTGGGATTATAGGCATCTCCCACTACCTTTGTGAGCTCAGCCACCTGAGCACAAATCTGAATGGAGCTCAGCACTTCCCCTCCAGGGAGCAGTTACTGAATGACATCTCTGCTTCCACTAGGGTCTGGCTCTGCTGATCCCTGGCCATCCACATAGGGAAATGTACGAGCTCATCATAAAGGAATGAAACACGGACATAGCTCACAAGCACACGAACCTTTAAACACGATGGTTAAGAAACACGCCCAGGCCCCGTGCTGCCTGATTCCGTTTATCTGCTATGAAAAGCCCAGAGCAGGCAAATCCACGGAGAAAGTGGATTAGCTGTCACCAAGGGCTGGAGGGCAAGGAAACTGGCAGTGACCACCAATGGGGAAGGTCGTTTCTTTGGGGATGATGACAATGTTCTGAAATCATATAGTTGTGATCAATGCACGACTCTGTAACATGCTAAACACACTAAATGGTGTACTTTAAAAGGGTGAGCATTCTGGGTATGTGAACTGTATCTCGATAAAGTTGTTCAAACTAAACTAAAATACAAATAATCAGTAAGGAATAGGGGCACACACCTATAATCCCACCAGCACTCTGAAGGCTAAGGCAGGAGGTCACAAGTCCAAATCCAGCCTAAACTACATAGCAAAGCCCTGTCTCAAAAAACTAAACTAGGGCCAGGGGTTTAGCTCAGTGATGTAAGAGCCTGCTTGGCAAACACAAGTCATGAGTTCAATCCCCAGCGCGCGCACACACACACACACACAAAACTAAACTAAATAATAATGGATTTTTTTTTTTAATCAGTGACACCCAAAAATAAATATCCATGCATGCGGGCACATGCCTGAAATCTGAGCTAGTCAGAAGGCTAACTCAGGAGGATCGCAAGTTTGAGGTCAGCCTGGACAACTTAATGAGACTCTGTTTCAAAATAAAAAGTGCTGCCCAGGTCTAGTGGCGCACACTTGTGATCCCAGTGCTCAGGAGGCTGAGGCAGGAGCATCACTGAGAGTTAGAGGCTAGCCTGTGCTAAACAGTGAGTTCAAGGTCAGCCTGAACTCCAGAGTGAGATTCTGTCTCAAAGAAAAAAAAGTAAGACAAAAACAAAATAAAACGGGCTGGAGATGCAGCTCAGCGGTAGGGTGCTGTATTTTGTGGGAACATGGCATATCCAGAACCCTTCTGGCCTGGGAGATCTTGGTATTGCAAGAAAACTCTGAAAATACAGACAAAATCCTCTGACATCCATGAAAATTAGTCTGGAACCTGATTCAGTTTTCTGTTAGGTTGGTTTTGGTTTTTTGAGACAGGGTCTCACTATATCATCCAGGCTTGGCCTTGAACTCACTACACAGCCCAGGCTGACATCCAGCTCACAATCCTCCTGCCTCAGCTTCCCACCTGCTAAGGAATATCAATGTGTGTCACCATGCCCAGCCCCGATCTAATTTCTGAAGACAGAACACAAGTATAATTTAAACAGAAAATGTGGCTAATAACCAGTGCTATGATTCAGCAAACTGACACCAGAGACCTTAGTAAAAGATTAACAGCCCTAGGGCACTGCTCACAAATCACTGTGTAACCTCCTCCCACCAGGGATCCAACCTCCCCCATTTCACAGGTGAAGAAACTGAGACCCAAGAGGTTAAGCAATCTGCCCTGAAACCAGTTATCAAGGCCTAGAGAACCTGGCATCGGAGGAGCTAAATCCTTTAGTGAGGAGGATTCTAACATCCACAGGTAAAAGTGAAAAGGAAACACCTACTCAAAACCAGCTAAAGCAAGAAAGCTTGCTTTTCAGGTTTTCCTTCTGGTGCACCTGGATACAACTCACGTCACCCTCGCCCGGGCGAACAGGGGGGCGAACAGGTGGGCCAACAGGCGGGAGAGGGAGACGCGCCCATCCGAGAGCTCCCAGCCGAGAGCTCCCAGCCCGGAGCTCCGACCGCGCTTACTTGCCCGCGAGTCGGCAGGGCTCACCTCAATGTTCTCCACGATCCGCGTCACCACCGAGGCGGTCACTGAGTACCAGTACGACTCCCCTTTCTGCTGGCACTCGTTCTGCAAGGGAAAGGGCGGGGTTAGAATGGGGCTTCGCCCACCCAGGGCCCCAGCCTGCCCCTGCCCCCCGCCTTGCCTTCCACTTCTCCTCCAGGGCCTGCAGCAGCGCCTTCTTGCGCTCCCTTTCCAACAGCCCCTCCTTTTCATCGCTGAAGTCCTGGACTTCCTCGGGGGCGCCAATCAAGTGGAGGCTGGAGATGGAGATGAGCCAGGGGTCCGCGTGCGGGCGGCAGAAGGGGATCTGCAGCGTCGCTTTGCCAATGAAGCCTGCGAGGAACAGGGAGGTCTGCTTCACCACCCCCGTTTCCTGGAATTTTTCTAGGGCTTTATGGATTTTACCATTTGTTTTTTAAATTTAAAAAATAAGCAACAGGCTCTTGCACATGGGAACAAGGCGCGATGACTTAAGCTGGAAAAGGCTCCCGTGAGATTTCACCACACCCAAGGTGCCCTCTGCCCTCTGGAGAGGCTGGGAACACACCTTAAACCTCCTCAGGAGGACTTTCTTCCCGCGGCACCTGGCACGAAACTCATCCTTGCTGGGTATTAACTGGCTGGTTGTTAAATGTTGGTTAGGAATTGTCGGACCTGTAATATGCCCAACCTTGAATACACTGCACTGGTACGCTAGTAATAAAAATAAACAAACTTTTTTTTCCTCTTTCTTTTTTGAGACAGGGTCTCACTATGCAGTTCAGGCTTTGTAGCCCAGGCTGGTCTCGAACTTGCAACGATCCTCCTGCCTCAGCTTCCTGAGTGCTGTGATAAAAAATCTGAGTGTTTGTGAGAAACCATGCTGATGAGAAAGCTAAAAGGGGCCTGAGTTCAATTCCCAGTACCAAGAAAACAAGAATGTAGACTAAATGACCTGATAAAATTATATTTATTTCTCAAGTCCAATTTCTAGTCAGGCCTCCCAGAATAAAAGCTTTCTTTAAATTTAATTTGTAAAGAGAAACACAAAATGTATGTGTGCACAAACAGCAAAACAGAGCAGAGATGAATAAGAAATAGGGAGTTCAAATACCTCCCCCAACATATTCTGTTTTAAAATATTTCAATATATGCTAATTTATTTTACTACTAGTTTATCTTAGTTGAAAAGAAAGTTTGTGTTTTTTTTTCTTTTTTTAAGAATCTTTTTGGTTTATGTCTTACACTCTATACTCTGAGTAACTACTTTGAAGATAATGGTATACAATGGAAATAAGTACTGTTATTCTATTATTATTTGGTGAGGAAATTTTTACTGATTAAAATTTTTTAAAAATTGATTTGATTTATAACAGACAAGACACCACTACAGAAATAATACAGAAGAACATGGGAATTGTTCTCCCGGCTCTCAAAACTCCACACAGCCCAAGCGATGTTCCATCTCTGAAAAAAGCCACACAGGCTAGCAGTGTGATCCTGGCCCTCTAAGAGCAAGAATGCAAGTGGTACCATCTGCTGGGTTTCAGACGAGAGCGGGTCATTCACAACGGTCCTCTCTTTTGTTCTCCTCTTCTTCTTGTGGTGCTGCAGCTCAAAGCCAGGGCTGCGCACATGCTGGCTAGGGAAGTGTTCGTTCACCCAGTGAGCTACATCCTTGTTCCCCTCGTTCCCCAGACTTTTAACTGTGTTACTGAACCGTACCAGCTGGTCGCCTGGTACTGTAGTACTAGGGGTGTGGCTCAGTGGCAGAGCATCTGAGAAGCAAGGCTCTTGGTTCAATCTTCAGTATTGCAAAAATAGAAAAAAAAAAGAAAACTGGGACAGGGGTCACGTTGTTTTTGAAACAAGGTCTCACTATGTAGCCCAGGCTGGCCTGAACTCGCAGCAATTCTCCTGCCTCAGCCTCCCAAGTGTGGGGATTACAGGCCTACACCACCACACTTGGCTTAAGAAATTTTACAGTAAGTAATGAAAAATGTGGATTTTACAAGAAAAATGAAAATAAGTTTTTTTATATTTAATAAAATTTATATTAAACTGAAAGCATATGCCAATTTTCACAAGGAAGAATTTTAATAATAATTACCACACTTGCAATTCTACTCTAACTTAATTGAGGCAGAATATATAGCATTCTAATAGTAACAGAACAACAAAATATATCTTGTTACATTTTACTTTTTACACAAAATAGGTCATTTTTGCAAAAAGCATAAAGGGTTATTTTTACACATATATTAAAATTTTACCAAATCTTTCCCAAGAGCCTCTCTTAATCTTTTAATAGTCAAATAATTCTCTTTCGAAAATATCCAATGGAAGTGGGCATGGTGGTGCATGTCTATAATCCCAGCACTCAGGAGGCAGAGGCAGGAGGATCACTTCGAGTTCAAGGCCAGCCTGGGCTACAAAGTAAGTTAGTTCAAGGCCAGCCTGAACCATATAATGAAACCCTGCCTCATAAAACACCCCCACACGAAAGGAAGGAAGGAAGGAAGGAAGGAAGGAAGGAAGGAAGGAAGGAAGGAAGAAAGAAAGAAAGAAAGAAAGAAAGAAAGAAAGAAAGAAAGAAAGAAAGAAAGAAAAAGAAAGAGAAAGAAAGAAAGAAAATAAATATCCGGTTTCATCCTTTCTTGTTTGTTTTTAGGGGGACAGGATCTCATTACAGTCCAGGTTGGCCATGAACTCACAATCTTCCTGCTTCAGCCTCCCAAGTGAGGGGATTACAGCTGTGTGGCACCACTTTCAACAGTGGTCATCTTTTCTGAGATTTCTTTCAAATTTGAATCCATCAGTATCTCTGCTTATATTTCTATGCTTATAATCTATCCTTAATTTCACTTGGGAAAGCTGAAATATTGTACAAGATTTCTATTCACCTAGCAATTTATTTGCATTGTATTTGCATTTTATGCAAATAAGCTACTTTTATGTAAATAAGCTCACACTATATAGGAAAAGGCCAGGCATGGTGATACCACCTGTAAACCCAGCACTTGGGACACTGAGACAGGAGGACTGCTGCAAGTTCAAGACCAGCCTGGCTATAAAGTGAGTTCAAGGCCAGCCTGAACTGCACAGTGAGACCCTGTCTCAAAAAAAACAAACAAACATAAAAATATATACATATGAAAGACTGACATCAACTGCTGTTGAACGATGACAGGTATCTACATGCACAAGGGCTAATTTTATAAGCAGTCATTCATTAGAGACTTATTCTATAACAGGTTTTGGGGGTTTTTTGAGTTTTTATTTCCTTACCAACCTAATTCCTATAGGATTCCAATCACTGCTAACACTTTTTGAGTATGCTGAGCACTGCTATGAGTTCATTTTTAATGTACTAATTCCTGTATCTTTCTCAATAATCCTATGACATAGGTACCATTAGTCTCTTCTTGTGTGTGTATGTGTGTGGTACTGGGGCTGGAACCCAGGGCCTCACACATGGTAAGCAAGTGCTCTACCACCGAGCTAAATCCCCAGCCCTTTTACCTCATCTTAAATCTTTATGATGGCTTTTATAATGACAGTGTTTAGCTTGTCCAAGGTTACACATTCAGAAAATGGCAGAGAGGGAACATTAATCCAAGCATACTGTTGAAGAGCCCACCTCTTATTTAATAGCAATGGCACCTCTTATTTAATGGCAGTAATAAGAGTAAATAAGAGTAATAAGAGTAGTAAGAGTAATAAGAGTAAAGCCATCGCTCAGTAATATCTAAAATGAATTCATTGTGGTGGATTAAAAACTGGCAGTCAACTTAACACCAGCTGAACTGAATCAGCAAGGTGCAGTGTGGATGGCCCGCCTGAGGACTTTGGTCAAGATACAAAGACCTGGAGAGGAAGACTTCAGCGCTGTGGGTCCTAAGTGCTGCCGTTTGGAGCCGTTGGTTCTCCTGGAGGAGCTTGTCACACTGGCTTCCCTGATATAAACTCAGCTGTTATCATCAAAGGAGCTCGGGACCTCGTTGCCGAGAGTAGCTGTGGTATTTTTCAGGGGAGCCCTGGTCCTTATTTTCAACATCGCTTCCTGGCTCCAATGCAGATCCCTCAGCCTGCTGGCAGGGATCCTTCATCTTGCTGGCAGACTTTCTAGCTTCCACCACTGACCTCTGGGCCTTCTCAGCACAGACCCATGAAACAGATTTGCATGAGTCACTGTCGTGGGCTCTGGGCCTCCAGGTGGACTCATGGGGGGGTGGCAGGGTGGGCACTGTCATGAGCTCCAGGTCTTCAGCTGGACTCATGCTGGACACTGCTGTGGGATCCAGGCCCTCAGGTCTGGTCTTTAGTGTTTTCTAGGTCTTTAGTGTTGTGGACAAATTATTCTTTGTCTCTGACTCCTTGGGTGACCATTATAAATAACACTATAAATTCTGTGTCCTGTAATGTAATCGTTTTCCTTACAAACCTCAGACTACAACAAATTCCCTAGGAATAAGAGCCCTCTGCATCTAGAACAGAGGTTCTCAGCTTTAGTAAGCTTAGAACCACTTGGGGTACTTCTTAGCAATGTAAATTCCAAGATTCTGTCAATCTAGGGGCCACTTGACCTCCCCGCCCCCAAGCTGAAGTCATCAGGACACAGCAGCCCAGCGGCCACGCAGCAAAGTTAATCCTTCCTATCCTGGTTAAACAGACACAAAATCCAGGCTCTCCATTTTTCACGTCCCAAACAATCTCGAAACTTAATGCTTCCTCCCTCTCCTTTAGTTCCACATACCGGCTTTGACTTCGAATGGTAATTCCAGTTCTTTCAAGGCATCTTTCTTTAATGGCAAGTTTTCTAACTCCACAGCACCTAAAAAATAAAAACACCGTCATGAAATAGTCAATCAGCAAATACGAGGTACCCTGCATGCACAGCATTGGAGGTTAAAGAGAGTTTTACCTCCAGAACAGAGCTGTAGAAGGTCACACGCAAAAATAAGACAGAATAAAAGTCACACACAGTGCTATTGCCAGCCCCGTGTTTTAGCTGTAGTGCTTCCTGCCACGTACGTGACAGAGAGGCAGGGATCTAACTTTTGAAATAGGCCAGACAGTAAATATGTTAGGCTTTTGATGACATCTTCTGCCTATTCTGTTCTGTTCTATAACTGTTTAGAGACAGGGTTCTCCTATATTGCCCAGGTTGATCTCAAATTCATGGGCACAAGTGACCCTCCTGCCTCTACCTCCCAAATACTTGACACTACTGGCACGCATCATTGTACCTGGCTTATTTTTTCAAAAGCTGGGCTAGGGATATAGCTCAGTGGTACAGCACCTGCCAAGCTTGCACAAGTATCCAGCACAAGTACTGGTGCCCAATATTTCAAAAACAAAAAAAAGGAAGCCAGGTGTGGTGGCACCCACCTATAATGCCAGCACTCAGAAGGCTGAGGCACAAGGATTCTAAGTTTGGGGTCAGCCTGGGTTAAATTGTGAGTTCAAGGCCAGTGAGACCCTGTCTCAAAAAAATAAACAAAACAAAAAGGAAAGTAAAAGCCATCTTGGTCAGCTCAAATACAGCTCGCAGGTCAGGGTAAGACCCAGAGCTTAGATTATGCTGTCCCACAGGAAAGTCAGTATCTGGTTCACTGGGATGCCATGCAGGCTCCCAGGCCTGTCCCCAAATCAGAAGTCCTGGACTGAAACATCAGAACATCAGAATCTGCCTTTTTTTTTTTTTTTTTTTTGGTACTGGGAATCAAACAACCTCGTGCTCGCCAGGCAGGCGCTGTGCTGTGAACTTTACCCCAGCCCCAAGAATCTGCCATTTTTAACAAATTTCTCCCACCCTCATCTCCACCCCTCCTCAAAACGAATATAGTGCACAAAATGTTCAACTAACTCCCGGTGACTAAAATAAAACTGGTCTTCAAAAGGAATTCTGCTTTCTTCTGGAGACCGTCTCTCCCTCTTCTCTCCCGCTTGCAGGTGTAATAAATGCCAGGAAGCGAAGGAAAGAAGACACCGCTGTGATGCTTTTCACACCGAGCTCCTAGGATGGTGTAACAGGGGCTGCAGGTTCTCTCTCCGCTGCAGTCTGGATGTGAAAGGCCCATGAGTCAAAGCTCAGACTGCCAGCCCATGGCATTACTGAGGGGCAGAACCTCCAAGTAGAGGGGCCCAGCTCGAGCAATTCAGGTCACGGTGCTGTGCCTGCCTTCACAGCAAGTGCCAGGACCTGGGGCCCTGCCTAGTTTTGCCTCCCAGCTGCCTAGTTTGCCTCCGTCTGCCAACAGGTACCAGGGGCAAAGAGGCCAAGCAACCATGGACCAGAAGCTCTGAAACTATGCAGCAAAATAAAGCCATCCTCGGGTCAGGTTGATTCTCTCAGGAATGCAGTCGCAGTGACAGAGAGCTGACCGACACCCTCTGCGGGCTCGGTAAGCATTCACACTCATGCCATGTGTACCTCGAGCTCTGCTCTGGCCTGCACACTGTGCTGGGAACACAATGAGCAAGGCACGGTCCCCAGCCCCAAACTGCTGGAGGCACCGCCATCACTTTACTAAATAATTTGCACAAGAATTTCCAAGCCACTTAAATCTGCCTAAGTATTTCCAGAAACAGGAAATACAGGCAACTACTAAGTTGGAAGAAGTCCTGGCATAACAGACAAGGTTTTCACTTCAGAGACAAACAACGTAGGAAACTTGGTGTTTCTCCATTTAAAGGGCCATTTAAGACTCAGGAATTACTGGCTTCTAAAGAAGAACTCAAATCCAGCAATTTGGCAAATTCAGAGCAAATGCAGCCCACTCATTTTATTTTTTTAATTAATTAGGCTTATTGGTACACTTCAGGAATACATAATGATCATAGTCATCATAGGGAATTTGTACCTGTACATGGTATGACTTGGTCCTTTGTTTTTCCCCATTCCCCTACCCTCCCTTCAACCCCTCTTCAATCCCTTATTTACAAGAGCTTTTTATCCAGTTGTTTTTTTTTTTCTCACCATTTTTTTTCTTTTCCCTTCCTTCCCTTTCCCCTCCCCTCTCCCTAGTTCCCCTTCTCATTTTATTTACTTTACGTTTATTTTTCCAGGCACATATGAGACCTATATAGGGTCCCATATACATTATACTTTGGCGGGGGTGGGGGGGTAACAGGGGATTGAACTCACGACCTTGTGCTTACCAAGCAAGCGCTTGAACCACTGAACTAAATCCCCGGGTCCCATATACGTTAAGAGAACCCCAAAGAAAAAGTTAATAATCCTTGCAAAACAACCCTATTTCCAGATTTGGGAAAAAAATATCATAAAGAGAAAATTATCACCCAACATTTTCCCTAGGTGAAGCTGGCTACACAGGAACAAGCACACAGGTTCCTCTGGGTCCCAGGGCCTTGCGGAGCAGACAGGTGCTCTACCCACGACCTGTGCCTCCAGCCCCCAGCCCAGTTTCTTTTTCTTTAGAAAAGCATCACTTTCACTTGGACCCGCCTTATTTCTCAGTAGGCTAATCCTTCGGAAGGCAAGGGTCCTCTGCCTGAGTTTCTCTGGCTTCTACACAGCCCTAGGGAAATGGAAGAAATCGTAAGCCGCTCATGCAATGAAAAGTAAAGAAGCTGAAGCACAGACAGCATAAGAGAAGTTTTAGAAAAAGTCAAGCGTGGTGGCACATGCCTATAACTCCAGCACCTGGTAAGCTGTGGCAAAAGACTGTCATGAGTTCAAGGCCAGCCTGGGATACACGCTGAGTTCAAGGCCGCCCTAGATTACCATGAGACCCTGCCTCATAAAAAAAAAAATAAAAAAAAAGATAAAAGTTGTAGAAAGGAGAGGAAAGACAGGAAAGGCTGAGAAGAAACAGCAGCCTACAGTACATCAAGAGAAAAGGAATCAGGCAAATCAACTTGGCCACGGTTAAAGACGGAAGGCTTCCTAACTCCACCCACCCAAATAGATGCCCGACACCCACCCAGCTGGGAAAGGCCCCTCCAGCCGCCAGGGAGCAGAGCACTAAAAGGAGGTGAAATTTATCAGTTATAATGTTGTTATTTACTTCCAGGCAGATAGTTTATAGGCTCATTCACAGGTGTTCATCTTAAAATTCCTCATCGCAGGTTAGCAAAAACTCTATTCACTGAACATTTTCCAGCAATCTCTATTGATTACCGGATTCTTTTCCCTCTGTTCCACATTATGTAAAGGACCAGCCTGAGGCCTGGAGCTTAGGGGAAATTAAAAAATAAAAATAAAAAAAGGAAACTGGCTGCAGCACTGAGAGAGGCTGAGGCAGAAGGATCACAAGTACTACTCTCGCCTTAGCAATGCAGCAAGAACCTGTCTCCAGGTAAAAAGTAGAAAGAGCTAGGGATGCAGTTCAAAGCAAAAGCACGGGCTTCCATTCCCAATGTTACAAAACAGACCGAGTGGCAGGGACTGAAGTTCTGGGTTACAAATACGCAGACATGCCACAGACCAAAGTCCAGCCTTTGCCACGGCACTGGCAGCCACTAGCTCCTGACTCCAAACCATTCCGGATGCAACCTGCAAGTTTCCAGCTCCCAGACTTCCCACTCCCCGGGAGCAGTGACTCACCCTCCGCCACCCATCACAATCCTGTTCAGCCCACTCCAAACCTACTTCCACAGCAGCTCTCCCAGCATCCCACAACAGAGTGACACTCGCTCTCCTACCCTGCACACCTGCTGCGTTAGGCCCGTCTCCAGCACAATGCAACAGAGACGGCCACTTGTTGCTGTCTACTCTGCGTCCCCAACAGGTCAGCACCTCGCTGAAGACAGGGGCTAGAGGTGGAGACGGTATAACAGTAACAGCGCCGATCACGAGGTTAAGCTCTTCCTATTCACCCAGTGCTTTATCCACATCCTCCTCCACCCTTTATCAGGGCTGTGGCTCGAATCCAGGGCCACGCACTCGCCAGTCAAGTGTGCTACCCCTGAGCCATGCCCCTGGCCGCCCTGTTACTTCATTTCACCTTCACTGCAGTGCAAGGAAGTTCTAGAGCTTGCATGGGAATGTCTTCAAACTGCTTAGGACCAGAAGTTTTCCAGATTTCAGCGTTTTAGATCATGGCACGTCTGCATACACTTGACAGGCTAAGCAGCCCTGATCCAAAAATCCAAAATCCAACAGGCCCCGAAATTAGAATGTTGGGAGAACCCTATCTGCACTAAAATGTGTCAGATTTCATACCATTTCAGATTCCAGAACATTTCAAATCAAAGATGGTCAACCCAAATTAGATTCTCAGTTTTTGTAATGAGGCTTAAAGTACAAACAATTTTTGCTTAGAAATCATACAGTTGCAGCCAGGGATGGTGATGCACATCTATAATCCCAGTACTCGAGAGGCTGAGGCAGGAGGATCACCATGAGTTTGAGGCTGCTTCGGCTACATAGTGAGTTCAAGGCCAAACTGAACTACAAAATGAGACCCTGTCTACACACACACACACACACACACACACACAAAGAAAAGAAGGCACCAGAACTTAAAACAGATCTGTCTAACCTCAGGCAACAAAAAGGAAAACAGGTGAAGGGGAGACTTTGGTACCTCCCACCGCAGTCAGAGACAACTGTAACAGGCAAAGCCGGGGCCAGAGCCTAAGCCTGAGCTCTGGATCTCCTGCCTGCTCCTTCTGTGTCAGTCCACACCCCAGAGCCATGCTCACTGCAGGAGCTCAGGAAATGTTTGCTGAACGACAGAAAGAGTGAAACCTTAACATGCGCGCTGTCTCTGCCCCTCACCAACTCTTTGCATCTTCGTAATTGTTAGTACCTGTGCCCTATCTCTTCTTTAAGTCCCACCCGTCAGCCAATCCTGTGTTGGTGGCCATGAGGAGGAGGCGGAGGAGGAGGATGATGATGACACTAACATCCAATGGATGCCCAATGTGCGCTACGATAGCTCTAAGCTCTCTGCCTCGCATTCATTTATCTGGGCCTCAGGATCCTGTGAGACAGTGAATAGTTATCTCCATTTCATAGAAAGGCACATGGAATATGCAGAATCACAGTCTTTGATCAAGTAACTGGTAAACACAGTAAGTGATTCGAACCCACATTATGAGCCAAGGGTGGTAGCTGAATCAGGAGGCTGAGGCAGGAGGATCACCTCAAGCTTGAGACCAGCCTGGGCTATGCAGTGAGTTTAAGCCCAGCCTGAACTATGTAGTGAGATCCTGGCTCAAAAACAAACAAACAAAAAAAGCACCACGTTCTGGTTATCTCTTTCATTTTCTTCCTCATTTCCTCTAGTCACTCACAGAAAAACTGTATTCTTAGCCACTATTTTAGTCTCCCTTTCATCCCCAATGCAACCATCACAGTAAATAGCTGCAGATGGATCAAAATAGCATCCTTATTTCCATGCAGTATCCTGTGGCCCTAAGCATTGCTTACCCGGATCATAAAGATCAACAAAAATAGTGGCAAACGCCCATATCCCAGCACCTGGGAGGCTCAGGAGAACAGCACATTCAAGGCCAGCCTGGGCTACATAGTGAGCCCTGGTCTCAAAAAAAAAAAAAAAAAAAAAAAAAACATAAAAAGACCAATGGGATCTTCAATCCTGATGTCACCTTGACTGCATGAAGACATGCCTCAATTAGAAAAGCACACTTCTAAGTCCCTGGCCTCCTTCCCCTCAGGTGCTGCTCCCCTCTCCACTTCCTGGCCACCAAGAAGAAAGTTCTACTTCTTAGAATCCTATGCAACTGCTGGTAAGCACAGCCCTTCCTGGTACATGCCTGTAATTCCAGCACTCGAGAGACTGAGGCAGGAGGATTGCCACAAGTTTGAGGCCAGCCTGCTCTACATAGTGAATTTAGGGCCAGCATGAACTACATAGTAAGATCCTACCTCCAAAAAAATAATAATAATTTTTTTAAAAAAACCTGTCAGGATTAGAAATCTATCATTAGCAAAGGCTCTAGGAAACACCCAATGCCATAAGTACATGTGTACTCACTTCCTCAGTAAACATGCTCTCGCCACACCACTCTTGGAAAACTGCTTTGCAGCTCTCTTTCAAGGCCTGTCACCCACCCCTCGTACAACGCAGAATCACAACAACGCAGAGTCACAGCGTGCCAGAGAACTTTGGTAAGTGACCAAACAGGTAAACCAGTACTACTGCATTCTGGTCTGTGACAGGGCGTTGCTATGTAGCTCAGGCTGGCCTCAAACTCACCCAATCTTCCCACCTCAGCCTCTGGGGGCCAGGATTGCAGGCATGCACCGCCACACCCAGCTCTTCTCACTTTTTTGGAGGTGTGCATGTCACACTGGGAGTTGATCTCAGGACCTTCGCCCTGAGCCGGATCCCCAGCCTTGTTTTGTGTTGTGCTGTTGTTGTGTTTTGTTTGAGACCAGGCCTCACTAAATCACCAAGTTGCCCCAGCAGGGTTCAAACTTGCGATCTTCCACTTCTGTCTCCCAGAGCTCTGGGATTACAAGTGTGCACCGCCATGTCCAGCCAGCCCTCCTCACATCTGCTCCCATTTAACGGCTAAAAGACAAGAGGGAAAGCGGGAGAGCAAGGGCAAATCCACTTCTGTCTCCAATAAAGGAACAAGTGAGGAGGAACAACGGTGACAGCTCCCATAGCCCACTTCTGCCATCGTCACAAGGGACTGCATGGGCTAACTGGACCAGAAGGGACAGCAACCCTTGGAAAGCAGTGATTTTAGGGACAGGTGAGCCACCACCCCCAGACTATGCAAACACCTGTGTCACTCTGTCTCTGCTAACCTGCCCGGCCACTGACCACCTCCCCAGGAAGCTCGGGTTCCGTTATTACTTGACGCCTCCTTCCCACGCCCCCCCGGTTCGCGTACTTACAGACTGGCTTCACCTCCTTTCTCTATAAGTTATGGCTTCCTCTTTGAGTAGGGCAAAGAGAATTTAAAGGAGGAAAAGCTGCCTTCTAATTCCCACAACAAATCTGGTCTGCTGTTGTGATTTATAGGCCAGTACATGCTGAAACAGCTCAAGCTTTAGACATTTTCCTACCAAGCAAGGTAAGACCTCAAAATTCTGCCAAATACCTCATAGCAATAGATTTTTTTCAGTGAAAGTTGTCTTTTACTGACTATACATCCATGTGTATTCCTAATGATCAAGCCAACACAAAAATAAAAAAAGGAAATATGAATTACAGAATAAAGAAAAATACCAATCCTTTCAAATAACATAAATGTATCTTCAAAGAAGAAGTTTTTACCCAAATGTTGATCTGTCATAATAATGCATGATAACTTTACAGTTACAATAATATTACAACCAGCCGTGGTGATGCATGCCTATAACTCTAGCACTTGGGAGGCTGAGGCAAGAGGATCACTGCAAGTTCCTGGCCAGTCTGGGCCACCCAGTGAGTTTAAGGCCAGCCTGCACTACATAGCGAGACCCTATCTCAAAAACAGAAAAAAAAAAAAAAAAAACACAAATTAATAATAGTACAATAATTGGTAAGTACATTTTAATAAAACCAAGGCATCCTGTAAAAGCTGGGTGCACTTTAGACAACACCACTGATACGACTTTATTTTCTTCAGTTACATTTTAGTTTGAAACAGTTAATGTTCATTAAAAAGTATTATTCCTAACTTAGTATTTGATGTGTGAAACAAAACCTGCACTTGTCAAACAGAAACACACCATCTTGGAGTTGGCATATTGTCTCACATTTGTAATAAAAATGTCACAGAATAATTCATTTGAAGTTGGGCTTTGTTGTTTCACCTTTAAAAATTACCAACTATCTTGTTAACTTCAAATATACTGTATTAATTAGCGTATATCTGAAATACATAATGAATACACTCCTCATGAGGTGTTGGTACACGTGCATGTCATGTCCTGAGGCTTTCGACTTCCCATCCTCTCCTCTCCCTCCCATCTCCGTGAGTTCTATCACCCTGGTTTCTTTTTTTCTATCATCTTTTATTTTGTTATATAAGTTACGGATACCTTAGGTTCTCCTATCACAGTAGGAGATTCTTAGATACGTTAGCAAATTGAATGTTATTTCATTTGATCCTTACAGCAACTGTGTGGAAGCATACTGCCCTCTTTTTCTATGTTCACATAGCTTTTTCATGTTTGTTGGTGTGTGTGTGTGTGTGTGTGTGTGTGTGTGACACACAGGAACAAAACTGTATCTGAGGCCAAAGTCTAAAGTGGCTGCCTCTATAAAATCAAAAATTTAGCTGAGGTAAAACAGAGACACCAACATAGAGCATGTTTTATTCTGAATATTTAGTAGTTCCATAAAATTTAAAGCAATATAGCCACATACTTAGGTTAGTCATAATAACCATCACGGGAGAACAAAATGCAACACGATCGTTAGATTTTATTATCCTCAACAGAACGAAAAATATAAGTAACAGAAATGCCATCTGCAAAGCTCTACTTTGCCAAAGAGAAACCCACATACTCACCTTTGAGCAGAGCAACTGAGAGCTGATCAGTGTTCAGGTTATTGACATATTTCCCTAAATAGGTATTGAGAACCCAGGCGACGAGACCTTCCAACATGACTATTTCCTTAGGAAAAGGTGCCTAAAAATCATGGATCATTCTTTATGTCTCTCTTTCATGGTCACAAAAGAATCTACAAGAGAAAAAAATGAAAATCAACACAAAAAGATGGATGACTTTCTACAGTGATTTATGACCCTACCTGCCTGATGGTGAATGAATACAAAAGACAGGCTCAACAGAGAAGAGGTAAGAAGCCCTGTTAAAATGACTCATTTGGCCTGACATGGTGGCTCCTACATATGATCTCAGCACTTGAGAGGATGAGGCAGGAGGATCACCATGAGTTCAGGCCAGCCTGGGCTACACAGTAAGGTCAAGGCCAGCCTGGACTATACAGCAAAACTCTGTCTGCAAAAAAATTGATCAATTAATTAATTAGTTAAGGAAAACACTGGGAAATGCAGGGCTAAACCAACACATCTACATTCTGATGCATCCACAAGGAATGTCAGTTTATAAAGTTTCTAAAAATCTGCAATTTGAAATGTAGACTTTCACAACTGGGCCCCTCACTCACCTTGGGATTAGAGGTTTCTGTATGAGGGGGACCTGGCAAATACCTGAAGACATTTTTGATTACCATGACTTTGGTAGCTGCTACTGATTTCTTGAGTAGAGACCATGGCCAGTTCTAAACATCCCACAGCGTACCAGACAACTCACCATGGCAAAGAATTATCCAACCCAGACATTAACAGGGCCAATGCTGAGAAACCCTAACCAAGATTAAGGCCAAAATGCCCCAAGAGAGTGTATATGAATGAAATTCATATTTTCCGATAAGCCTAAAAGGCTGCTCCAATTAAATTTTGTAAATTTATTCACGAGGATGTTATAAAGTAATATAAATGAGAGGCAGAGGGAGTGCTTTAAATGTCCTGGAGCTGCATTGCTGGTACCTGTTCACCTGCCCATGCTGATACAATGATCTCAGTCAATAGCAACAAATATCAGAAATCCACTAATTAAAATCAGGCATGGTGGCACACACCTATAATCCCAGCATGCAGGAAGCTGAAGCAGGAAGATGGCTGCAAGTTCAAGGCCAGTGTGGACTACCTAGCAAGACTGTGTCTCAAAAAACAAAAAACAAAACAAAATTTTAAAAAACCTACTGATGAGAACTGTTCAGATTCACTACTGAATTAGTACTGTTAAGTGGTGTTCAGTATTATAAAAATAATACATGTAGATGATGCTTAGTATTACAAAAACAACATGAGAGAAACTGAGACCCAAAAGTTTAAATGTGTTCTCAGGTCACTCAGATTCCAATTAGAACTGCAGTCCGTAAATCTTGCTCGGTGCCACCTAGGTCAGTCCTCAGTCCCGTGCCAGACACTCCAGTTTCCTGTGGCATCTATCCCACTTGGAACCATCCTACTTTCAGAATCCTTTCCAAGCACTGTGCCCCACCTCTAATGATTCATCGTAGTGCCAGGAGATACACTCATCCCAAGGGGAACATCTGTCTCCCAAGAAGACTCAAATACAGCCCCTCATCAAAGTTAACTGAACGTCTAGTAAAAACTGACTTTTAGCCAGGTGTGGGCTGCACGCCTGCAATCACAGCTCAGGAGGCCAAGGTAGGAGAATCACAAGGAGTGAGCGGCCAGCCCAGGCTACATAGTGAGCTCAAGGCCAGGCTACACTAGATCCTGTCTCAAAAAAAAAAAAAAAAAAAAAAACTGACTTCAATTTGTCAGTATTATCTTGTATTTCCAGCCAGGCATAGTGGTACACGCCTATAATCCCAGCACTGGGGAGGCCAAGGCAGGAGGACAGTTTAACAGTCAGAGTAAAACAAATGTTTTTCTCTTGAAGTTTTTAAACAGATAAACCTGTGAAAACAAAATGTGAAAGTGACCTGCATAGTCTTACTATGTGAGTTCCAACTATACTTACACAAGCAACCAAAGTCAGAGTACTTTGGGGGTTTTTGGAGTGGAGGGGACTGAACCTAGGGCCTTGTGCCTGTTAGACAAGCTCTCTACCCACGGCCTACCATCCCAACCTTTTCTTTTCTTCGGAGCAGAATCGCATTGCTAAAATGTGCAGGCTAGCCTCAAAGTTGGAATCCTCTTGCCCCAGCCTCCCAAACAGGATTACAGGCCTAAACCACCACGCCTGGCTGCAGTACTCTATTTAGGTTGTTACTGCCATTAATTCTGCCCATAAATGCCAAAACTCCCTGCAGTGCCAGCTACAAATGCATGCTCGGTAAAAGGAAACTACTATCATTTTGTAAACAAGGTCAGGCCCTACCCTGCTTACCCTGAAAGTGGAAAAATGCAAAGCACTGATTAAGAGGAGGGCAGAGATGAGTGGTGATATAAGATGCCTTACCCAGTAAACTGAGGCAGAAGCCCAACGCCTCTATTGGCTCTGTTGAGCAATAAGATTCAGCCTGACACCACTTCAAGGATTCATTAAAGAATCCCGGCTCAGGCAAGGCGGCCAGACTGGTCGGAATCCTGGAGCATTTATACTCCGCTCCACCAGGGCTTCTAGGCAGCTAGCTGCCTGGCACTAACGCCACCTGGCTGCCTCCACCCAGGGAGCAGGTGACACTGGGAATCCGGGCTCAGTCCACTGGCGGGCAGACAGCCGGGTATGACCTTGAGCCAGGCCCCTCCCCGAGGCAGCCAGACACAGGAATAGGAAAGACTTGCAACTGGACCCGAGCGTCCTGTCCCTCCCCAAGGCGGCAGGGCCAAGTGCTGCCAGGTTCAGGGAGCTCTTAGGATGGGACGCACGGGGGCGGGTGTCAGGCAGGTGGCCCTACAAGAACTGCTGCCCAGAATAAAAAGCTCCCGAGTCCCCGCCGCTACCTGCGCATTGGAGCCCCACGCCTCACTCTGCAGACAGAAACCCGCACCTCGCACGATGGCTCTGGGGGTCCCCTGCCTGGAGAAGAGACTGTGCAGAGCGTGACCCCGAGGAACAAGGGGTAAAGACAGGTCAGAGGCCTGAGGTGACCCCAGGGAGCCGATTAAAGGAGGTGGATAAGCCGCCCTGAAAACTGTCTGACCCCCCATTCCTAGAAGTGAAGCAGGAGCTTGCGCCCCAAAAACTGGGCTCAGCAAGAGCCACGAACTGACGCCCGCTGATCCCAGGGTGTCAGGCCGAGGGACTGCGGAAGGGTGCCGGGTCCGAGAGGGATAGACCCCGCACCACACGGACGCCCGGGTCGCCGGAGGCTCGCTCAGCCCCGGGCCTGCACCCGCGAAGCCGGCAGGGACAGGGGCGCAGGGGTCCCCGCGAGGGCGAGGGCGAGGGTGAGGGAGGACCGGACGCCGGCTCGCAGCGCCGCGCCGCCCGCGGCGGACCGACTCCCAAATCCCAGGCAGAGGGAGCGGCCCCGCGGCCCTACCTGTCGCTGTCGGGGTGCCCGCCCAACCCGGCACTGCGCGGCGCTTCCTCTCCGCCGCTTCTCAATGGCGCAGGCCGCCGGCGCTCGACCAGACCAATCGAGCGAAGACTCGCAGGCGCCTGGCCAGCCGAGCGCCGAGCCATCGAGAAGGCGCCCTCTGGCGCCGCCCTAGGCGCCTGCAGAGCTGTTGGCTCCAGGATTATCTGGCTTCAGCGACTGGGTTTTACAGGTAGAGAAACCAAGTCCCAAAAAGAGCAGGCCAACACACGAGCGTGATTTACACAGTACTGGAACCCAGGATCTTCTTTTTCCATCTACCGGAAATTACAATAGACCTTACATCTGGCCCAGCCAGAAGCTTCAGGGATCTGGAATCAGACTGTTCCCTTCCCTGCTGAAGGCGGCCTCCCCGCTATGCTTCCGGTATACTTATCTCCTGCCAGAGCAGACCCCAAACTCCAACTAGATTTGATCCTTTTTTTTTTTTTTGGTTGTTCGTTTTTCGTTTTGTTTTGCTTTTTGATTTGTAGTTCAAACTGGCCTCGAACTCACAGCTGGGATTACAGGCATGCACCAGCAGACCAATATGATCTCTTCTTATTTTGGCCACTTTTCCAGTTCCATGCTGCCCGACATGCTTCAGTTCCTGCCGCAGTACTTTTGCATTTGCTGTTCTTTCTACTTAGGTTGCTCCCTTAAACCAGCGCTGTCCAATAGAAATACAAGGCAAGCCACCTAGGAAAGCCTCATAGGTAATTTTACATTGACTTGTTACATTTTTAAAAAGAAGGAGGTGAAATTGAAAAAGGGGGAGGTGAAATTGATTTCAATAAATGTTACTGAATCCAATTAGTTGGCAGCGAATCTCAACTTTGAACATATGTAAATGGTTTGCATTCTAATAGAACCACCAGATGGGTGACCTGAAAGACAGTAAGAAACATATCCTAGATCACTCATTTTGAAGACACTCCCAGCCTGATAAATACACTCACCCCTGGACCAGAATGTACATCTGTCTCTAGGGCAAGTCCCTGCCTTCTATTTTAAGTGTATACTTTTTAAATATCTCTTTGTCCCTCTTACATGTCCTGAAAATTCTTTTTCTTGAAGAGAGCTGCGTAATTAAGGTGGGTTTAGGAACCTGCTAGGACCTTTGTTTTTTGGTTTTGGATTTTTCAGAGACAGTCTCACTAAGTTATCTGAGCCTGGCCTTGAACTTGCAGCATTCCTCCTGCCTTGGCCTCCTGAATACTGGGATTATAGGCATGCACCAAGATACCTAGTTTTTTAGAAAAATTATTAATAAGTTATATTAGGGTCGTTTTCTAGTAAACTTTTAAATCCAGGAGCATGTTACACTTAGGCACATTTCAGGTACTTAGAAGCCTCGTGTGTCTGATGGCTCCAGCACAGCTCTGGATATTTGTGGAGCTGACTGCCTCTTGTTTCAAATGTTTCCTATCATAGAGGACTTTACCCTACCTAAAAGGCCCTCATCTATTGTCTTAGTGTACTTTCTTCTTAGAATTTAAAGCTACTTGAGATTATTTTATGTATTTTGTTTATCCATATGTTTATCTTTTCCAAAATTCCAGGAAATCAAAGCTTTTCTCTTTTTCACCAGTATTTCTTCAGCCTGGCATCATGATACACACTTTAATCCCAGCATTCAAGAACCCAAGGCAGGGGCCAGGGATTTAGCTCAGTGGCATAAGGGCCTGCTTGGCAAGCATAAGATTGTGAGTTCGATCCTCAGTACTACAAAAAAAAAAAAAAAAAACCCAAGGCAGGAAGATAACCATGAGTTAGAGGCCAGCCTGGACTACATAGTAAGTTCAAGCCCAGCCTGGAATATATAGGGAGACCCTGCCTCAAACAAACAAACAAAAGTTTAAAAAGCAAATATGCCCAGCTTCTGGGAAGGCTGATGCAGGAGAATTACTTGAGCCAGGAATTTAAAGCCAGCCTGGGAAACCTCCATCTCAAATTTAAAAAAAAAAAAATCAGTAATAGTACAAGTAGAACAATGGGGACTAAGCAGCACCCTGGGATCATTCTATGTCCAAAGCCCCCTTCTCAAGCCTAATTTGTCTACACGGCATGCTAGGTACTTTTTCTATCATCCCAGCACCATTTCTCTGCTTGTGAGCTTCAATAAACGTAGCTGCTTTTCTTTCATCACCAAGGGTATGCTTACACTTTGCAATTCATTGCTTGCTGTATTCAAAAGCTTGGAATCTGTCTGTTGGACCCATCCCCAGTGACACTAGCAGTGGTGGCAACCCTATGGCTCATGTGCTCCAGTGGGCATGCAGAGCCCTCTCTGTCAGTGTGCGAGCAGAATTACCTCAGCACTGAGCATCGGATAACAGTTGCTTTTTCTAAACTAGAACCTAAATTGCAGTGTTGGCACTTTGCAACAAATTAGTGGGTTGGGGTTGCAGTTTGGCTACTTGGTCTCAGTGTTGGGTCCTAGAATATTGTTCATTCAGCAGCACTATCGAAAGTTTTTACATCTTCAGTTTCCTATAAATCTAAGCATACATTTACCATATAGCAACTCCCATTTCCAGGTATTAACCCAAGAGAAATTAAAGTATATGCCCACATCAAGACTCATATGTGAATGTTCCTCCCCACTATTATTCATAATACCGCAAAACAGGAAGTAATCAGAATGTCCATACACTCATGCAGTGGAACATTACCCACCAATAAAAAGGAAAAAATTACTAATTACAGCCACTGGCTGACAGAAATCTCAAAAATATCAACACTGTGAAAAAAACCAGATCACAGATCACATTCCATTTCTATGAAATTTCAGAAAAGGTGACTACAGTGGCAGCAGGCAGGTCACAGATGGCAAGACCACGGGGATAGAGGGAAAGGACTGACCAGGAGGGCACACATGGGAGGGGGCGAGAGAACTACTCCACATCTGCATTGTGGTGATGCTTTAATAAAATCACATACAGGTGCAAAATTCATTTACTCATGCCCTTGAAATGGGTAAAATGTGTTTTATTCAAGTTATTCCTCAATAAAGCTATTTTTTTGTTTGTTGTTTCAGACAGGGTCTCACTATGCAGTTCAGGCTGCCCTTGAGCTCACTTTGTAGTTCAAACTGGTCTCAAATTTGCCATCATCCTCCTGTCTCAGGCTCCTGAGTGCTGGGATTATAGGCGTGTATCACCACACTCATCTTAGTTTTTTGTTTGTTTGTTTTTATCAGTACCTGGGATCAAACTCAAGACCACGCTCTTGCAAAGCAGACACTTATGCCACTGAGCTAAATCCCCAGCCCCATCTTGTTTTTTTGTTTTTGAGACAAAGTCTCACTATGTAGTTCAGGTTGGCCTTGAATCCCAGTGTGTAGCCCAGGTTGGCCTTGAATTTGCAGCAGTACCCCTGCCTCCACCTCCCAAGTATGGGATTATAGACATTTGCAACCACAGCTAGCTAACAAATTTAAAGATCTTACCAGGCATGGTGACACACACCTGTAAATTCAGCATCCGGGAGGCTGAGGCAAGAGGACAATCATGAGTTCAAGGCTAGTTTTGGCTACATAGTGAATTCAAGGCCAGTCTGAATTACAAAGCAAGACCCTGCCTCAAAATAAACAAAAACAAATAGTTCACAGAAGCTTATTACCTCCCTGGAACTCCAATTTTGTCCCTTTGATGAATGCTAAAACTCTAAAGTTCTAAAAGCTCCTAAAACTCTCAGCATCTCAGTAGTGACACAGTCTTGGTCGGCATGGTCATGATGAATCGGTGACTGGAAGCCCCTCAGTCCCTTCAGGATGGGGCTGGTTGCCAGAGTAGACAGCCTAATGATGAGACCCAAAATCCCACAAGTGGGCGGGTGCTCTGTCACACAAATCCCAGGCAGGGCTGCAGATTTAATGCGACTGTGATTGACTACCTAATGGCCAACAATTTCAGTAACCAACCTGTATAATGGAACACCTGTAAAAACGCTAAAAGTTCAGGGAGCTCCCCAGAGTCAGCAAGTTAAGTTCCATGTCTCACCCCACCCAGTGAATCTTTATACTGGGCTTCATGGTGCATTCCTATCATCCCAGCACTCAGGAGGCTGAGGCAGGAGGATCACCATGAGTTTGAGGCCAGCCTAAACCACAAAGTGAAGTCATGTCCAGCCTGAACTCTATAATATAATCCCAGTTCTAAAAAAACAAAGGGGGAAGCAGGGATTTAGCTCAGTGCCACAAGCACCATTGGCAAGCACAAGGTTGTGAGTTTGATCCCTGATACAAAGGGAGGGGGGCAGACGTGATGGCACATGCCTGTAATCCTAGCACTCAGATGGCTGAGGCAGGAGGGTTGTTGTGTGTTCAAGGGCAGCCTGGGTTACAAAATGAGTTCAAGGCCAGCCTGAACTGCATAGTGAGACTCTGTCTCAAAAACACACACAAAAGGCGGGGTGGGGGCATGGTGGCAGAAATGCAGTTCAATGTGAGGGCCCAGGGTTCAATAACCAGTATTGCAAAGATTTTTTTTTTAAATGGAGGTTATACATGAAGAACCTGTGTATGTAGAATTTCTCTAGAATAATTGAAGATTTGGCCAGTGAGGTAGGGGCCCTTCTTGTGCCCATACTCATTCATTCATTCCCTAGACACTGAGCACCTACGATGTGCCTGGCATTGTCCGGGCACCCAAAGGCCAGATCCCTGAGCAAGGCAGACAAAGCTCACCCTTAAGGAAGCTGTGCTTCAGCAGCAGGTGTGGGCAGAAGCAATAAATAGAACCAATGCAGCAATGTGCACCAAGTCCTGCAGGAACCCCATGGTCAGGAGATGGTTCCAGGGCTGAAGGGGTTGTAGTTTTTCTCTTTCTGTACTGAGGACTGAATCCAGGGCCTTCACACTGAGCGCCATTCCCAGTCATTATTTTATTACTGATTTATTTAGAGACAGGGTTTCACTATGCTTTTCAGGCTTTGAACTCACTTTGTTGCCCAGGCTGGCCTCAAACTCACAGTGATCCTCCTGCCTCAGCTTTCTGAATGCCAGGATCACAGGTGTGTGTCACCACACCTATTCCATTTTATTTTGAGACAATATCACACTAAACTGCTGAGTCACCTAGTCTGTGTTCTAATTTGTGATCCTCCTACTTCAGTCTCCCAGAAAGTTACTAATAAAGAAATGTGTATGTGAGACAGGAGATTAGAATGTGGTCAGCTGGCTGGAAAATTAGGCATGACCTGTCTATCACAGAAATTCAGGATATATGCACCTAAAGAGTCTCAAGCCCTGTACCTAGAACCAATCAGAAAAGGCTACTGGGCCGGGGATTTAGCTCAGTGGCTTAAGTGTCAGCCTGGCAAGTGTGAGGTTGTGAGTTCAATCCCCAGTACCAAGAAAAAAAATTCTTAAAAAGAAAATGCTATTTTCACTTCTTCTACTGCAAAATCGAGCAGGTTTTGATAGGATGGCCTAGATCTGACATCAACCTAAGGAACAGGGAACACAAAAAATGTCTGTCATTAACCTGGCTGGCATAGTAAACACTCTCTCTAGACTCTTCTCATCTTTAGTTGGTCCACTCCACTATACAGACAATACTTTGTTTCCTGCCTTTAATAAAAGTGAAAACTCACTACTTTTTTTCATGTGTTTTGACTGATTCTTTGTGGAGGACACCGAGAACCTGGAAAAAGCTCACAGCACCCCAGAACCTGGAAGCATATATGAACATACAAAAATTATATTTACCACCCTGCGTGGTAACACACACACAAGCACACAGGCAATGTGAAAGCTCTAAGTCCTCCACGTTGGTGTTTTACACCAGGATCCATTGCACACATCCCAGTTTGGCCTGGCCCTGTGTCAAGTGCTCCAAAGGCACCTGAGCCTGGCGCCTGCCACACTGGGAAGCCCAGATCCACCGTCTCTTATGAAAATGCAGACAGTCCAGGGACAGGCGGCACGCAGACAGTCTAGGGACAGGCGGCACTCGCATCTCATGGGGGACAAAAGGCACTGGACAAAGTGCAGAGCCAGCTTGGGCCAGCCTTGCACCTTATAGGTGGAGATTCTGGGTCCCACATTCACATAGTGAACCCATGGCGGGTTCAGCCACAGCCCCAGTTCCAGTTTTGCCCATTGCCACCTGGCAGTTCTGCTCCCAGCGCCCCTGGATTCTGACTCCAAGCCCAAGGCAGGCAGAGAAGACTGCAGGGGCAAACACTTCCCCCAGAAACTTCCCAGGCTGGCTGGTGAAATTCTTAGGACCAGGCCTCCCACAGTAAACAGCCTGAGCTAAGAGCCCCACCCAGCTGGCCCTGCCTTGCAAGGACCATGAGCAGCTCTCCTATTGGCCGGGCAGTCCCTGAGGGGAAATTATGCAATCTCAGGTTCCAGCTCATAAACTCAGCATGACTAGTGCACTTCCTGCTTCCACATGCTGCTCAGGCGACCTCCTTCCCAGGCTTCAGAGTCCACCCTTCCCCCCAATTCAGATCTGTCCCAGCCAGAAGTCTCCAAGCTGTCCTGTCCCCTCTCACTACAGGGCACACTCAAATGCCAGCACCTCAGAGAAGCCTTCTTGCATCACACTTGGAAACCACCAGCACTCCACCCCATTCCTTTTCTTCTATACACTTACCACCACCCGGCACACTGCATGTGTGTTCCTCTTTTACTCTTCTTCCTTTGTTATAGTTTTCTTTTTTTCTAAGACACAGTCTCACCGTGTATTCCAAGATAGCCTTGAACTCACTATGTAGGCCTCCAACTTATGGTGATCTTCCTGCCTCAGGCTCCTGGAATGCTAGAACCACCAAGGTGCACCCCCACCCCTGGCTTTTTTCTTTCCTTTTTTTATTTTGGTACTAGAGATTGAACTCGGGGCCATCACACTAAGCTACATCATTTGTCCTTTTTTAAGTATTTAAAAAATCCTGTACTTCTTTATTTTGGGACAGGGTCTCACTAGGCTGAGGTAGAAGGATTGCAAGTTGGAGTCCAGCCTGAGAAACATAGCAAGACCCTGTTTCACAGTAAGAAATAGGCTGGACATGATGCTACATGACTGTACTCCCAGTGTTCAAGAGGCTGACGCTAGAATGAGGCAGGAGATTAGGGTGCAGCAAAGCTGGCTGGGGAAGCAGATGTGACCCAATAATTACAAAATACCAGGACACCCTCGAAGAACAGTTCCCAAAGCCTGGTACACGAACTTCTCATGAGAAGCAGGTTTTTACAGGATGGCCCAGGCAGGGGATATGAAAAGGACAGTGGACATGGAGTTCCTTGTCATTGCATGCTCTCTCGCACAGTGACCAGCCTCACTCTCCAATTTTTCCTTGGCCCAAACTCATTTCACAAAGGCTCTTTCCTTTCCTACCTTTAACAGATGTAAAACCTTGCTATTGTTTGTGCTTGTCTTGATCAATTCTTTGCTCAGGACAGAAAACCTAGAAACCACCTCTAAAAGACCCCAGCACCCCAAAACCCAGTAACAGGAGGATTGCTGTGAATTCCTCACCAGCATGAACTACATAGCAAGACCCTGTCTGAAAAAAATCAAAATAAACCAGGTAGGGCGGTACACGCCTGCCATCCCAGTACTCAGGGAGCTGAGGCAGAATTGCCACAAGTTTGAAGCCAGCCTGGACCACAGAAGAAGTCCAAGGTCTGCCAGACTCTGTCTAAAAAAAAAAAAAAATGTACCCCAGATGGCAGACTGGAGCGATAGGACTTCGTGTTTGCCCTGCTAGGTTTTGGTTTCACCTTGGTCCTGTCTGTGTCTCCTTTCTGTAGCCCCATTCCTCCCTCCTGGATTGGCAGTATTCACCCTGTGAGTTGTGGGTACCTGCAAGGGGAAAACCTAATGGTTGCCATGGCACTGGGGGAAGGGGGTCATCAGGTTGCAGGCACCAGCGAGGGAAGAATGGAGAAGGCAGCGGAGGGATGATAGGACAGCGTTTAACACAGACGGCAGAGTGGTTATCAGTAACGCGTGCTGTGTGGCAGGAGTCTACAAACTTCATCCGTGCACCAGACACGCCAGCCATCCACCGGTATAGTTTTACTGGAAGCAGCCAGCCTGTGCTTTCGTGCTTGGTACACAGCTGTTTTCACAAGACAACAGCAGAGCTGAACAGTTGTGATAGGAAGTTTTAGGCCTGCTACATCTTAAATGTGTACTCCCTGGGAATACATATTTAAGCTTCATGGAAGCTTGCTGAGCCCTGGTCTAGGATGAGCGTGGCTGGGTTGGGCTGAGCAGAGCCCAGGAGATGCAGGAGGTGTGATGTCGGGTGAGCTCCATCTTTCTCAGGGAACTTGAGGTTGCCCAGTGCAAAAGTGGCCATGCTGCGGCAGTGACCATGAACTGGGAATGAACCAGGCGTCAGGTGAATGGACACAAGGAAAGGGTCTCACTCACATTGTAGTTTAAATAAAAAGTGTCCCCTAAGGATGCACATCCATGGGCTCAATCCCCAGCACAGTGTCATTTGGAGGTAGGGCCTACAGAAGTGATGGGGTTATGACAGCACCAACCTCGACGCATTGGTCCACAGAATTCATGGCTGGGGGTGCCCTGTGGGAGGAAGTGGGTCACTGGGGGTACCTTGGAAGGGTCTATCCCAGCCCCTCCTCTCTCTATTCTTGCATGTTCTTCCCCCTCCCACCCATCCCCCTACTTCCTGGCTACCATGAGACGAACAGCTTCCTCCACCACGCTCTTCCACCATGTTTCCACCTTGAAGCCAGCTTACCATAGATTGAACCCTCTGAAACCATGAGCCAAAATAAACCTCTCCTCCTTTGTGTATGTGAGGTACTTATTTTGTACCAGAAATGGAAGGATGACTAACACCACCTCCACACAGCTGTTTGAATGCAGAACTCGGGATGCAGAACATTGTGTCAGACTTTTTATTCCAGATCAGAAGGCCAGGAGCAGAGGGCTTTTTGTGCTTGTTTCCTTCTTGTGGCTTCCCTGCTAGGACGTAAAGGTTCCTGGGCCACAATGGACCCACACAACTACTATCCCAGCAGTAGGCTGTGCATTCTTCCCCTAGCAGCTCTGCTAGGAGAATGGAAAGTGCTGCGGGCATCCTGTACTCCACTCCCTCTCAACAATATCTCCATTCTCCAGGAGCCATGTTCCCTGCTGTGAGCCCAGCTCAAATCTCCTTGGTATAATATTCCCCCAGCTAAGAGGATGCAGGTGCCAGAACTGGTGGAGCTCATTTCCTATGCACTGGCGTCCTGCATGACAAAGAAAGATCATCCAGGGAGACATCTGAGATGTGCCTGCCAGAGGAATACCCTAGTGCGGGCCGAGCTGTCTGCTCCTGCCTTCCTGTATTTCCTGGGGCTCTGATGTCTTGTGTGTCCTGTCCTGTCTTCAGCCTGTCCTGGCTACCATCTTCTCCAGTGTGACAGCTCTTCTACTCAGACTGCTGCTGAAATAGTCACTTTCTGCAAAAGCAGTACATACTTAGAAACAAGATGGCCTGGTTCTAGATGTTGCTCAACAGCACTGAGTCCTTCCTTCCTGCCCCAAGGCTAGGACTGTGTTCCTGACCAGCTCTGTGCCCCAAGTACATGCCATCGTTGTTGCTGCTGCTTTTTGTGTTTTGAGACAGGGTCTTGGTATATAGGGCAGGCTGATCTTGAAATCATGGCAATCCTCCTGCCTCAGCCTACTGAGAGCTGGGCTTAGAGGCATGCAATGCTACATCCAGCTTTTGGGCATGTTTAACTTTTGTGGGAAGCAGCTCTGGCACCAGTCTACCTAGGTCATCTGCAATCAGATGGGTAAAATGTGCTCACCTCAAAAATAGGGTTTGTAAGTTTTTTGAGACAGGGTCACTATGTAACAGACCGGTCTTGATTTTTTTGTTTGTTTTGAGATAGGGTCTCACTATGTAGTTTTCACTGTCGTTAAACTTAGGCTCCCCACTGAGTGCTGGAATCACAGGTGGGCCCTATGCCCAGCAAAAATATGTTTTTTTAAATAAATTCTTAAAAAGCCAGAAATGATTTAAAAAGTAACCTCTTGATATTAAAAAAATAAACTAACTTCCTTTGTCCCTGGCCTCCTCCCCACCCTCTGTTCCAGAATACACCCACCCCTTCACCAGGAGCAGGTAAGGGGTCCCTGCCCCCACACCACTCCACTCTGTTTGGGATGAAGTGATCATTTGGGACAGTGCTCCTAGGTGCGGGCCAGAGCCTGCTCTTCTGGATGAGGACCGGCTGCTTATGAGGGACACAGGACAGAGATCCCACCCCACCCAAGACCAGTCTGGGAGCCCAAGAGGACCAGGTGCACCGGGACACCAGCTGCCGGCTTTTGAACCGGAAGTTCTGCGTTACCGTACACAGGCGCCAGGTAGGAGTGGCTGCTGGGGGAGACCTCTGGGGCCAGTCCCAACTTGAGCCTTCCCAGGCCATGACCCCGTTTCTGGTCACACACTGGGGACAGGTCAACAGGACCTTGGAAAAACCCCAACCCAGACCCATGCAGAGCCTGGGTCAACGTGTAAAACAAACACAATTTATTAATCACTAGGAACACTGCCCAACAAACAGTGCAAACTCTCATCATCTGGGAGCAGCACAAGCAGGGGAACTGAGGTCACATGCAGTCCCTCCAGGAATTCAGGCCTCTCAGGACTGTCCACCAGGGGGCAGATGCGCCCTATCGCTGCCCCCACTCCAGGTGGGCAGACTCGGTCGGGACTGCGTGGTCTGACACTTTGGTCCCAGGTCAGGAAGCCCTTTGGGTCCCCATGGTCACAGGAAGGCTCTCCTTCCTGCAGCACGTCAGCTGCCAAGTTCAAGTCCAGAGGAACTAATTAACAAGGATCCAAGTACCTGAGACTGAACAGGTCTCTCAAGGGGTCCCCAACCCCTCATTTCTGGAATCTGGTCATAGCCGCCATGTTCCTGCATCACCAGTGGGGGAAAAACCGGCTTCAGCTGCTTTGGCGTGGCATCCACTATGCAGAACCCACGACACACGATAGATATGGACACCTGGCTCTTGGCTTCTCACATTTGCTGGGCATCATCAAGGGCACAGTACCAAAACGGCTCTTCAGCTGCCCTGGGGCTGGGGTGTCGGGGTGGGAGATTGCGGGGAGGTCCAGGCTGAGGTAGGAGAAGGTGGCTGCAGAGGCCTGAGACCTCCCTGGTTCTGAAGTCCGCATCATGGCACTGGGAGCCATTCACCTTTCATGGGGTCGGGGGCTGGAGCAATGGGCTCTTGGCAGTCAAAGTTAAAGGCAGAGGGCACCGAGGGCAGCAGAGGGGCTGGTTTTGTTGTTTTCTGGTTTTTCTGAGACAAGATCTCAGGATCACAGGCATATACCACCATGCCTTGGTTTTGCTGCCTTGCTCATCTGATTAGTGCTCCCATTTTCAGGGGTGCTGGGATTGAACCCAGAGCACTGAGCATGCTGAACACATGCTTTACTCCTGGGGCATGTACGCGCACACACACACACCCTCCCCAAGGTCCCAGGTCTGCCATCTTGGCTGTAGCATGGAGTAAAGATGTCTGCCTGGGCCCGCTGGGCATCAGATTTTCACGCCAGGTACAAAGGAACAAGCTACAAGAGGTTTGGAGGAGGTACCTTCCATGAGCCCTGGGGTAATGAGGGACCCGCGTCCCCTACAGGACTGCTACTTCCTCCTCCCCACAGAACCCTCGGACCCGTGGCCTCCCCTCCATGGGGCCATCCTGCGGTCTCTGCATCCAAGCTGAGATGCTGTCCTTTCTCCGCCGGTGATACACAGTGTCCCTTTTCCTCAGGAAGCTCCTCAGAAGGGAAGGATGGCTGGGGCCTCTAGAAAGCCAGAATCGGCTCAGAGGCCAGGATTTAAAAAAAAAAAACAAACTGCCAGGGGCTCCAGAAGTCAAAGGAGCAGGACCGGCTGGGGTCAGGTACAGGCAACAAGGACATGTCCCGGCTTCATGCCAGCCACCACACATGAAGGACTTGCACCCCATTAGCAGGGGTTTCTCACCTGCAAGGGTCTCTCTGACCTGCAAACAGCCACAGAGGCCTGGGGGGCACAGGGGCCTGGAAGGACTGGAGCGGCCCTGCCAGGGCTCAGCCCCTTTAGCTGTGACATGGCCCACACCAGCCCCGTTAACTGAGCTTCATGCCCTGCTCGAGCACACCGAGGGGCAGAGACTTCTCCAGGCTCTGCACTGGAGCCTCCGGGGTCTCCCACAGGGACTGAAAGGGGCGCTCCTCCTGGGAGAAAGGGACCTGCTCATCCTTCGGGGAGCTCGTGGGGCTGCTGTCTACATCCTCTGTCGTTGAGGTGCTGGCTTGGGAAGGGCACTGTGAGCCGTGTTCGGAGCTGCTGCAGACGTTCACAATACAGGTGACGTTGACCTGGGTCCCGAGGGCACCAGGGGGAGAGTCTGTCAATCATTACAAAAAGGGAGGACATTAATCCAAGGGTCCTGGAGTGGACAGTGTCCCCATGGCCTGTCTGGGGCCCAAGAGGCAGATTAAAGTGTGTGGGAAAAGCAGCATCGCCCTCCCACAGCCTGCAGCCCTGAAGCCTTCCTGGGTGTCCTCCTGCCGCTCCAAGATCCCACTGTGGATCTCCCAGCCACACGCACCTCTGGGCCACTATTAGAGCTCTTCAGGACTCAGGGCCTTTGCACATGCTGCTCCTGCAACAGGAAATCTCTCCCTTACATGCACAGGTGTCTCCTTCCTGTCACTCAGGTCTCACTCAAAGGCTACTTCCTCCAAGAAGCCTCCCTGGCCTCCCTCTCGAGACACATTTGTACCTTCTTGTACATTGGTGCAAAGTACATTAGTCCCTCTCCCAAGCCCGCTAGACACTGAGCCTAGGAGGGCAGGGAGTTTTTGACTATTCCTTGCTATGGATAAGAAGCAGTCCATGAATGCCAGGCATAGTGGTGCACACCTGTCATCCCAGCACTGCAGGAGGCTAAGGCAGGAGGATCATCACAGGTTTGAGGCCAGCCTAGGCTACATGGTGAGTTCAAGTCCAGCCTGAACCAAACAGCAAGACCCTCTCAAACAAAACAAAACAAAACAAAACAAAACAGAAAAGAAAGGAAAAGAAAAGAAAAGAAAAGAAAAGAAAAGAAAAGAAAAGAAAAGAAAAGAAACCTCATAGATAAATTTGGTTCTTGGTGGTGAGTATAGTTTATTGGTTTTTTGGTTTGTCTTCAGTACTGCTGATTGCACCAGGGCCTTCACAGTGAAGGCCATCCCCTTTGATATTTGTTTGAGACAAGGTCTCCCTGACTTACTAAGTTGCTCAGGTTGGGCTAGAGCTTGCAATCCTCCTGCTTCAGCCTCCAAGGATACTGGGATTACTGGTGTGTACCACCAAGCCCAGTCAGTGTTTTTAAGTGACTCTAAGGCTGGGGTTAGCTCAGTGGTAGCTCAGTGGCTCAATCCCCAACCCCGCCCCCACCCCAAAGGAAAAAAAGATTCTGGGTGTGTGGCCTCTCTTGGGAGCCTGATGTCAAGGACCTGGCCACAGCAGGTCACACAGCTGAAGGCCCAACTTGCTGGGGATGAATGTCAGGGGCTTCCTGAGCTGCGGCCACTGCTGCAAATGCAGGGCCATTACAGGACAGCAGTTCTCCCCACTCCCACCCCAGCCCGCCCTCCGACTTCCTCCAGAAACCCAGGGCCGGGGAGGGGTGGGGGGGTTAGGATGGCACTGACACCTGCCTGCCCAGAAATACCACACACAAGCCCAGGAGAGACAGGGCTGAAATCACAAGGCCGGAAAGAAATTTCCACCCCAAATGTCACCCAGAATCACCACGGCCTTTGCACCTCGTGAATGAGACACTGTGGGGGCGGCTGGGGCACAGATCTGGGGCTGATGGGTGCCCAAAGTGGAGAGAGGTGCTGGGGTGGGAGGGGGAGGGCAGCAGTGCACAGAGGCCGGGAAGCGGGTCAGAAACGGAGACAGAGGGGAGCTGAGGAGGACGGGGGACAGGGGACAGGCGGACAGAATCTAATTTTCTGTGATGGGTGCTGAGGTAGAAGGCTGCCATGAGTTCAAGGCCAGCTGGAACTACATAGCACTGACAGAACCCCAGTGGTGGTGGCTATGGCTGGGGAAAGCAGAGGGGTTGCACCCATGTGAGTGGACAGTCGGGCGGCCTTGTGCTGCAGGCAGAGGGATGGCATGAGGACCAGCAAGAGGCCCGGCAGGCCAAGGGCAGCAGAGGTGTCAGCTGCCAATCTCCATGGGGAGGCAGCTCAGAAGGACAGGATCCCCAGGAAGGCATGAAGCCCTGCCCAGTAGGTGCCACACTCATCTCTGGATGGGGAAACTGAGGCTCAGTGGGGTTAAGGAGGCTACTGGACAGGGACCTGGGGTGACCCAGCTTGTGACCACTCTCTGTGGTACTGCTGGCTGGGACTGCAGGTGACAGAAAGGAAGAAGCACAGACAAAAAGACTTCACCCGTCTGCCACAAAACAAGGCCAAGGAAACCCCAGGGATTCAGGGGGACAATGGAGATGCCAACCTGGTGACGCCTGTCACAGATCAGGGCCAGGCAATGTACTGTGTTTGTTTGGTTTGTTTGGTTTTGAGACAGGGTCTTGCTAGGTAATCTAGGCTGGCCTCAAACTTGTCAGGGCTCAGGGAGCCCTGAGGAGCAGCCAGGAGAGATGGGGGTGACAGCATGGGCGATTTCATGGGGTCCTGATCCCAAGGCAAAAGGCGGCTGGGGAGGCCGGCGTAAAGAAGGGTGCTCAGGACCAGCATGGGGAAGATGGGGGAGCCTGGCGGGTTGGGGATTGAAAGCTGCTCCTTGTGGCTCTGTGGAGAGCTGGGCACGGAGCAGGCTGGGCACAAATCAAGGGGGCTACCAGGGGCAGGGTCCAGGAGGAGGCTTGCAGGACACAAGCCAGGGGAGAAACAGAGATGGCACCCGGCTCACAATGGTTTGATTTGAGACATTTCAACTTCCCACAGGTGCAAAAGTGACACGAGTTCCACAGATTGTGCCCTCAGAATTTCAACTTTGAGGCCAGGCATGGTGGTGCAAGGCTGTCAATCCCAGCACTCAAGAAGCTGAGACAGGAAGATCACCTGAACTACATAGCGAGACCCTTTCTTGAACAACAATAATTTTTTAGCCACAAACAACAACAACCAGAAGAATTTCAAATTTTCCACAGTGACGTAGGTAGGCAGGAAGCTACAGTGTCCTGTAGGCCCAATGTGCTAAGTACAGTTTCCACTGAGATATCTCCAACAGGGTGGGGTTCTTGGGACGTCATCTCATCATAGGCCCAGGGGTATCCGTACAAAGGAGGACCAAGTCAGGTGCACTTTTGCCTCTTACCTGAGATCCTGGAGCTGGTGCGGGTCTCCCCAAACCCCTCAGCCTTCTCCATCCCCGGGGCGGCAGCACTGGCCGAGCTCTCCAGGGAGCTGCTGCTGGAGCTGGGTGCTGCAGTGAGCAGCTGCTGCTGCTCCAGGCCGGTCACGCACCGGATCCTATCCGCAGGCACATGCAGCTGAGGGAGGAGAAAGGGACGTCAGCCCCCAAACCAGGGCAGCGCCTTGCAGCCCACGCGCATGCGCCCTCCACAGCTGCCGCCACGCCTCCGCCCACGCCTGCGCACTCTGCCCACGCTCAGTGCTTTTTGGTGACTGTCCGAGCTCTCTGCTGTCAGCATCTTGCTGCCCTGCTCAGCGTGCACCCGTGGGACGGGGGCCATGTGGCCATGCACTCTAGATAGTCTCAGGAGTGGAGCGGGGTTTTCATCCTGCTGGTGCACAAGGACAGGGAAGGGAAGCCACTTTCTTAATGTCACCCATCAGCGCGGGGAAGGCGGCCCAGTCTAGCAGCCTGGCGTGTGGAACCCAGCTCGAACCCATGCAACCGGCACATGAGGGCTCTACGGCTCCCTGGAGGTGTGGTCTTGAGCCAGTGACTTATCCTAAGTCACTAAGCGCTCAGAACCAGTGACTGTTGCACTTAAGCCCTGCACAAGAGTTTTGAGTTTGGTTTTGGTTTGGTTTTCTCCTTTTCCGTTTTTGACACAAGGTCTTGCTGGGTGGCTCCGACTGGCCTTGAACTCACTTTGTAGCCCAGGATGGCCTTGAACACACAGCGATCCTCCTGCCTCATTGATTCAGAAGTGGGCAAAGTGCTGCCCATAGGCCACATGCAGCCCATTACTTATTTTTGTGCAGTTTGTGGTTCTCCCGTTTTTAAATGGCTCAAAAACGTGTTAAGGAATAAGGCTTCTGGGCTGGGGATTTAGCTCAGCTGCACAAGTGTCTGCCTGGCAAGCACGAAGTTGTGAGTTGGATCCCTGGTACCAAAATAGAAAAAAAAAAAAAAGAATAAGACTTCCCAGCCAGATGCAGTAGCCCACGCCTGTAATCCCAGCATTTGGGAGGCTGAGGCAGGAGGATTGCTGGGAGTTTGAGGCCAGCCTGGGTTACAAAGTGAGCTCAAGACCAGCCTGAACTGCACAGTGAAACCCTGGCTCAAAAAAACCAAAAACAAAAACAAAAAAATAGTAATAAGACTTCATGACATGGATGACAAAGAGACATTAGAGAAGTCACAGACCTCCCAGTGCTGCCAACCTTCACCCAGGCCAAGGCTAAGACTCTGGGCTCCATCCAGGGGGTGGGACAATTCCAGTCTGAGCAGAGGCAGGAACACAGCTGCCCAGACTTGGGGGCTGCTCCTCTCTGGCCAATCGCTGCAGCTCCTGGCTCCTAGCCACAGCCACCAGTGGCTTCCAGATGCCTGTGCCTGTCCCTAACTTGGCCCTTTTCCCCACACCCAGCTCTGCCCTGAGTTGGGAGGCCAAGGTGATGAATCCAAATGTCACTCCTCACCACCTCCAGAGAAGGGGCTTTTCTGTCCGGGCCTCACTCCTTGGCTGGTGGTTAGAACCAGCAGGCAGAACAGAAACCCCAAAGGTCACACTGCCTACCTCCCTGCTCCAAACCAAAAGTTGCAAAGTTCAAGATCAGCTGCAACCTGAGTTTGGCACCCCACAGGGGAGCACAGAGGAGACACCTTGCAAACTCAGGACCCCAGCCAGCTTCAGGACCCCAGCTCATGGCCCAGCCCACTAACTATGCAGGGCAGAGACCTTGGCAGAGCAGCCAGCTGACTCCTGCAGGTGGCTGTCTGTCTCAAACTGAGCATGTGTCTGCAGTCTGCAGGCATGGGAAGCGTGCATTTACACGTGTGCACATGTAGAGGCCAGATGCACGAGGCCAGAAAGGGTTATGGTGTGAGTGTGCTAGGGCAGCAACAGATATCCCTGGGTTTGTGTCCTGTTATGTTTATCATCTGGGTACCTTGGGAAAGTTACTTAACTTCTCTGCCCCCATCACCTGTGCTGGAAAGTTGGCAAAGAGCATATTCCTGTGTGTCAGAGAGGCTTCAAGAATAAATAACACTCAGCAGCATAGCTGGCACCCATTTAGCACCCAGCAAATGTTTGCACTGGTGACGAACATGTCCGTGCATGAGTGTGTGTGGGTGAGCTCACAAGTGTGCATCCACTGCTTTTCCTAACAGAAAGAAATCACTGTCCCCGAGCCCTGGGAGAAGGCTGGCACTGAGTCACTGCTCACTCTGCAGCTTTGGGGCACTACCTGCCAGGCTCCAGCAGGGACCAGTGCCAGCTGCCTGAGGGGAAACAGTGTGGGCACAGACCAAGCAAGGGGTGGGCTGAAGGAGGAAACATGGGGTGCTGGCACTCCCCACCCCCAGGGACAGGCGAGGATCTTGCAAAGAGCCTGGCTCAGGATAGGCCAGGAGACATGGCACCAGCCCAGACCCACATATCTGGGAGGGAGACCCTGGGGGCTGGTAAATAGGCATGCAAGGCAGCCGCAGAAATGAGCTGACACCATGCACCATGACCCATGTCCTCGCCTACACGGCCTTTCTGTGCCTGCAGCGTGAAGAGGACACCAACTCAGTGGCGGAAAAGGAAGCAGGGGCACCTGGGTCACACCCAGTCAGGAATGAAGAGGTGGTAGCTGGGCCACAGGAGAACTTAGAAGGGACACTTATTCTGCGTGTGCCACCAAGCAGCTAGTGCCAGCCACCACTGCCATGAAGCTAGAAAAGGGGAAGAGTGAGGTAGCAAGAAACCATCCTGTCCCCACTGAAATACCACAGGGCAGGGCAAAGAGCATGGGGCTGGGAGTCCGGAGACCCTGCCATGGACAGGCAAGGCCTCTACCAGCAACATCAGGAGAGGCAACCCAGTGATACAATTTCAGAAGCCCTGTGCCAGCCCTAGACCCTGGGCCACCAGGGCACCCGCATCTCCTGACCCTGGACAGACCACAGAACTTGTAGTTTCTTGGGAGACAACCTAGCCTGCAGGGAGGGGACTCAGGAGAAGCAGGGAGGCAGCAGAGGGATACTCACCACCTTGGCTTCTCGCTGTAGGCAGGAGGGCTTCTCTGCAAGGAGAGGGGGACACATCAGGCAGTGTGACCAGCACCAGTCCACTCCTCTGGGCCATCAGTGCCATCCCCCAGCCCTGCCTTGTTCATGGCCTGCTCTCCCTAGGGCTCTTCCTCTTCTGCCCTCGCCTCACCCACAGAAGTCCTGCTCCCTGAGCTCTAATTCCTCAGGCTTCCAGAACAACCCCTAGGACAACCTGGAGGCCCTTGTCCTCCAATAGCTAAGTAAGCAAAGATGCCTCCTGCCCAGAAGCTAAGCTCCAACGGAACCAGACTATAGTCTACTGGTCTACCTTTCCCAAGGCAGCACCTGGCGCTGGATTCCCGGAGGCACCCAGAAAAGCTCCCTGGACTATGTATGAAAGATGGAATGGAATCTTACTTTTCTTCTGAGTCATGATAACACAATTCACCAGTCCCATGAGTAGCAGCCCCAGGGCCGTCAGGCCCACGATCAATCCTAAGAAGAAAGGAGGCACTCAGAAACTGGGGACCCAGGGTGGCTGGGGTTGTTGCCGGGGAGGAGTGAGGCTGACCACATGTGTCAGCAGGCCACAGGCACATGGCCTGGTACAGTCCCAACCCCAGAAAGGACACAGGTGAGACTCCTGGCCCAGCCCACTGTCTTGCCCGTGGATTCGTTCATGGGAACAGAAGCCAGGACCCTGTCTTTCCTGACATGGGGACGCCCAGTGACAGGATCCGGTCTTGGGAGGAGACCTGGCTCAGGATGGAGCAGAGGGTCTGGCACATGGCAGGCTGTCAGGGAGGCCAGGGTGGGGGAAGGAGGAGGGCCCACCGTGACCTACCTATTGGAAGGGAGAGGCCAGGGAGGAGGAGGGCCCACCGTGACCTACCTATTGGAAGGGAGAGGCCAGGGAGGAGGAGGCCCCACCGTGACCTACCTATTGGAAGGGAGAGGCCATTCTTGCTCTTTCCGGTCGGGGGCTCAAGGTCCTCAGGGAGCAGGAGGGTGGTGCTAGGAACCACACTAGGCCCCAGAGTGGTCTCCACAGGCTGGGCCCTCAGGGACACGGACCGGGATGTTCGGGCCACTCCCGGGGTGGGGGACACAGTCGCACACACTGCATCTTTTGCTGCATTCCCAGGGATGGCCACCAAGCTGCAGCTGCGAGAGGAGGAGGACAAGGAGGTGGGTCAGACCCGCAGAGGACAGGAAGTGACGGTGGGTGCGATGCCTGCTGAGCACAGCCCTACCCCGCGCCCCGCTCCGCCCTGAGAGCCCCATCTTCTGGCACAGGTGGCTCTGCCCAGGACCCCAGGGACACGGGCACTGCCCCTCTCTTCTCTTTCAGAACCAGGGACTCAACCACTCACTTGCGGTGGGGCCTGCAGGCTTCAGTGGATGACAAGGTGTTGGAGAAAGTTCCTGGGGCGCAGGCTGCACAGCGCACGTCGGAGTTTGCGGTTCCTGAAAGGGAATGGTGGGGGGGAGTCAGCCTGGAACCTCACGAAAAGGGGCCTGGTCCTGGAAGCCCGGGGAAGACGAGGGGCCCAAGGACTCCTGTTTGCAGCTTCTTCACATACACACACAGGGCTGGCCTCGGGTCATGTGGATTCTCCTTCCTGCAATCTCTCTCTCTCTCTCTCTCTCTCTCTCTCTCTCTCTCTCTCCCTCTCCCTCTCCCTCTCCCTCTCCCTCTCCCTCTCTCTCTCCAGTACAGGAGTGAGCCCAGGACCTTTGCACTGATCTATGTCGCCAGATTTTTTTATTTTTCATGTTGCAACAGGATCTCACTTAGTTGCCAAGTGGCCCAGGCCAGGCCTGACCTTGGGGCCATCCTGCATCCCCTCCCATAGTGCCGGGAGCTGAGCCAGGCGACTGCAGCATCTTCTGATTTTCCAGTTGCTGGGGCTCAGCTGATTCACCTTGGGCCCCTCAGGCCCTAGAATACAGGAGTCTAACAAGAGACGCAGGACAGCGCCACTGGCTGGGCCGAGGAGTCCACACCGGTGGGGTCCCCGTACCTGGCCTGACCACGCCGTAGCCGGGATGACACTTGGTTAGGCGCATGCACTGCCGGCAGGTGTCTGGACTCCCCAGCAGGCAGTACTGGCCCGGCTTGCAGGCGCAAACACGGTTCCGCTGAGGGGTGCACGCCTGAGTCTCCACCTGGTCTGAGGGAGAAGAGGGCAGCCAGGGTCAAGCCTGCCCGACCACGCCCACCAGGCCACGCCCACACAACCTCCCTCTTTGACCACGCCCATTCGGCCCTCCCCCTGACAGGCTACATCCACCCTGCCTCACCACCAGCCTTCCCTGGACAGTTCCTGGGCAGAATTTGGGGAGCACTCGGGAAGGTACAAAGGCAAATGCCATGTCTGAACCGCACGCAGGCCACCACAGTTTGGGCGCGATGCGTCCAGCGCAGATGCTGAGCCACCATCTCCAGGTCTGCTTACCGGCGCTGCATGGGGAGCCGCAGCTCAAGCACGTGGAGGCCCAGTTCCAGAGCCTGGTGTATGTGCTGTCCTCGCAAGGGGCACACACGGTGTCCGAGGTCTTTGTGCAGAAGACTTTCAAATACTGGCCTAAGAAAGCAGGCACCAAAAGTCTCAGCAGGGTGGGGCTTCTTCCAGGACACAGAGCTCACCCCCTGCTCCCCAGAGTCTCAGCGCTGACTACCCCGATTCATCTCGCATCTGGCAAGCACCAGCCATTACTCCATCTCTAAACCCGTTTGACTCATAAAGTATCTTCCCTTTCGCTGTTTCCAGATACCTGAATTTTCACCATTGGAAACCTGTTATCAGTCAATCACACTCTAGTAAGAACTGGTTTGCCAGTTCATAGGAGTAAAAGCTAGAGTAGGGGAAAAGAGACAGCAAGAACACAGTTCCACTGTCAAGGATAAGGGCATGGGATTACTGCAGGCCCAGAAGGAGGCATGGCAGAGACCAGGAGATCACCAAGGTGATCCCTGAAGGTGTCTGCCCTTCTTGGTGCTACTCCTGTCCCCATGCTGCCAGGTTCACTGCTATGCTAATCTAGTGGATTTTTTAATTGAATAATTATTTTGATTTTGAGATAAGATCTCACTAAGTTGCTAAATGGTCCAGACTGGGCTCCAACTTGGGGATCCCCCTGCCTCAGTCTCCCAGAGTGCTGGGATTAATAGAATCGAAATTGCAATGAATAAAAGCAAGGTCCCTTTGCCTGTGGTCTTTTAAAGTGGCTTTAGAACAGACACATATTACACCAAACAGTTCCACAAACAGTTCCAAGCCTCTAGGGACTTCCAGACCCAAAACCCCTCACCGTGGCTGCCACTCACGCTGCCTCTCTCTCTCCCTCCCCTCCCGCAGGGCTCAGCCAGTGTCACCTCCCCTAGGACACCTTCCTGGACCCCTGTAACACCACAGTCCTTCTGTCTGTCTCCATCACTGTCCCCCGGGCTTGTTCCCTTCCCCAAACTTCCTGACAGCCAGAAGTGCACATCTCTTTGCTCCTCTGTCCCTGAGCTCTGCTCAGCAGATGTCACACAGGCAAGGGGCAGCTCGGCCGAGGTGTAAAGGACACCTCAGAGTGAACCAGGAAAGGGAGCTGGGACTGTGCCAGGCAGAGCAATGGATGTGCAAAGACCCAGGGGCACCATGCCCGCCCCACCCCGGCCCCGGCTGCCCCTCACCAGGCTGACACATGCTGCAGCACATCCCCGCCGTCTTCTCGTAGTATTCTCTAGCCCCGCATGAGCTCCCGGGTTCTGGTGGATAGGGCGTGGACACAGTCTGGAAAGGGAAGACGAGACAGCTCAGCCCCCAAGACACTGCCACCCAGGTCCTGGCCTGGCCTGCTCAGCCCTCCGCCTGCTGAGGCTCCTCCTCCAGGAAGCCCTCCCTGACTCCTACAGCCTGGCCGAGGCTCTTCTGCCTCTGGTCTCTCTTTTGGATCATGGATATAACCCCTTCTAACAATCATGTCATTGTCCCCAAATGGAGCCCTCGCCTGTCCTTCCACTGCCGCGGGGGTGTCTACACAGCTATCTCCACGCGCATCCCGACACGCAGTGCTAGCCATCGCCGCCGGCAGCCAGGGCCAAGGTCGGCGGGAACCGAGGGCGCAGACGACCCTGCACACTTGCGACTCACAGTACTTGCAGGCCCAAGGGCCTCGGTGCCGGCTGGCGGGGCAGCTCGCTCCACGTGGGCAGCTCCTCGTCACCAGTGATCTGATCCCCGTGACTGCTGTGTCCAGCTGAGAGGCCACCTGCCCCGCGCCTCTTCCTGAAAGCCCTCCCCGGACATCACGCCCGGAAGCCCTGCTCTGGCTCCGCTCCTGGAGCCGGCACCCGAGTCCAGACGGCAGCATCTGCCACTACCCATCCAAGTCGGCTCCGTGCAGAGGAGCACTCCCTCCCGCCACCAGGTCCCAGGGGTCCTGGGACACGGAACCAGGGACACAGGAGACTTGAACCCAGATCCTGTCTGAGCTCACAATTCGTGCTCTGGATTGCACGGTGCTGGGCTTCCGCGAAGACAAAAGCAGCAAATGAATAGAATCAGCGAACAAGAGAAAGGGGGCACAGAACTGAACACTGACAAACACAGTGTTCCTCCCTTGGGCAGGAGCTACCCTCCAGGGACAGCCACCACTGCGTCTGTCCCCGAGTCCCTGGGTCTTCCCTCCAGAAGGCGGAGCTGGCCATCCGGGCTCCGGACCCGGCATTCTGCAGCCGCCTCTGCAAGACTGCGCATGCTCAGAGCACACCACCGGCGTCGCCTGGGCAGGCAAACGAGGGCGTGGACCTGTTTATACAAGCTAAGGCGGAGGTGTGCTGCTGGCACTTGCCCAGAGTCCCTTGCAGCCGTGCAGACAGATGTCACCTTGAAGTGACCAGGGGGCCTCATGGTACCACCAACTGCTACCACTTGGTAGCAGCTCAATAAACCCAGCGAACCATCAGGCCTCTTCCCAGATAAGCGTGTTGAGTCAGAGAGGCCTGGTTTCAATTCCTCATTCCACCACTTACCAGCTGTGCAAATCCAGGCAAGGGCCTTAAACCTCTCAGGACTTCGCTTCTAACGCAAGGGAACAAGATCACCCCCAACCTCCCACTCCTATTTTTTTTTTTTTGAAACAGGGACTGGTGTAGTTCAAGTTGATCACAAGCTCACTATGTAGCCATGTTGGCCTCAGACTTGTGATCCTCCTGCCTCCGTCTCCTGAGTGCTACGATTACAAGTGAGCACCACTACACCCAGCTCATCAAAATATTTAACAGTAACACAGGGACCAACTGTCACCCTGGACAAACCAGTCAACACAGATGCCAGCTACTGCCCAGGGCACTGGCACTGCCCAGCCTGTGCAGACCTGGCCACGTTCCCTCCATCTGGGGGGGGGGGTGCCTTTGCCATCCTTCCCTAGGGCAGCTTGGGGTGTGACTGCCTAGAGCCAATCGACAAGCAGGCCTGTAACCCAGCTGTTGTTCCTGCTGGGCCTGGTGGCATGTAGCTTGGTGCCAGCAGCTGGAAGCCATCAGGACGATGACCCACAGGGCTGGCTTTCAAGCTGCAGACTGTCAGTGGCCATTCTCACCCCAGGTCCCCTCACTGTCTCCTGCTTCCTCTAACAAAACCCCACACATCCCCTGAGGGCCCTTCTCAGCGCAGACAGCGGCCGCCCACGGCGGGCTCCCTGCCTGCACCGCACCCTGAGTGAGTCACCCAGAATCCTGACCTCCTCCTCCTCCTAGCTCCTGGCAGACACAGCTGCCCTCTGAGCCTGCTGGTGCCCGGAGCCTGGTGTGGACGGCTGCTCATGGAAACAGGGGCCTCCTTACAAAGTCATTTCCCAGGGCAGGAGCCTGACCCTGGCACTAGGGCCACCAAGCCTAAACCTGGAAGTACCCTGCCTCTGAGGCCCGCCCTGCCCAAGACCGTCCAGCAGGAGGCTGGGTGAAGGGACTGGATGCTGTGGCACCTAAGTCTGAGTTACTGTGACCCCCCCACGACTGTCATTCACACATGCCTGGATGCACACATGCACACACACAAACGCACACACCCACATGCATGCACAAGGTGTGATCAGAATGCATGGGGAATGTCTACGTTAAAAGTTTTATTACCATTAAAGACATGCTGTCACTAATCCCCTCCAACACATTTACCCCATCCTCCTTGCCCCTTTCTGAAGTAGTCCCAGAAGTTCCCTTTCAGGTTTTTACGAGGTGACAGCTTTGCGGCTGAGTGTAAAAATGGGGTGGGGCATCCTTGACCACTCTGTTCACCAGAACTGGCATGCTGAGACTCCGGACTGTTCCCCCAAGTCAAAATGACCAGGAAGGGTAACACTTGGTATCCATTCAGGACACTGAGGCAGCCACAGCGGTGAGACTAAAGACACAAAAGCCGGGCTTGGTGGTGTACACCTGTAATCCCAGCACTTGGGAAGCTGAGGCAGGAGGACTGCCATGAGTTCAAGGCCAACCAGGGTTGCATAGTGAGTTCAAGGGCAGTCTGAACTACATAGCAAACCCTGTCCAACAAACCAAACAAGAAAAAGAGGTCTCAGGGGATGCCAGCAGCCTGAGCAATGGAAGCTGGGGGAGCCCCTCGTTCCTGCTCTGGCTGGGGGAGGATTTCCTGTCAGGTCACAAAGGGTCTGATGGGAATGGGCCCTGCATGGGCCAAGTCTAGGCTCCCCTGCTGCCAGGGATCAGGGCTCCGGCCGCCAAGGGCAGGCAGCTGGACCCGGTGCACAAGCCTCCTCCTTCCTACTTCTACTGAAGCTACACTGTGATTAGCGCATTAGCACCATGGTACTTCCTCCTAGGCATGTGACCCGGGCCAAGCCTGCAGCTGGCAGAGGTGTCAGCCTCCCCCAGCAACCTCCAAGCCTGTTTGTCCTCTTGGACAGAAAAAAACAAAACAAAAAAAAAAGAGCCCAGTTACGGCCAAACAATGAGGAACAGAAAGCCCCTGAGCAGAGCAGGACAAAAGGTCACTCCCTCCACAGCCTGCAAACCAGGCCTCCAGGCTGCCACAGGGACAACACAAGCTAGGGGACCCCCCAGAGGTCCCCAGAATGTGGGAGCATCTCTAGGAAGTGCAGGGCCTGGGAGGCCTCTAGCTCCTTTGATGTGGGGTGGAGATGAGCACCCCATGCACCCCATGTGGCCTGTACTTACTCTAAAATGAAGAAACAGATTGACCAAGTCAGTGTGTTTATTGGCCTTGGTCTTTCAAAATATAGGACCTTAGGTGAAAATCTGAAATCACTGAGAAAAGTTAAATACCCACTTAACAGTTAGGGACTCCACGGCCCAGTAGCAAGAGAAGTGGAAAAGATGGACAGATGGATGATGGATGGACGGTTGGACGAATGGACGGACAGATGGATGGACAGACAGACAGACAGACAGACAGACACTGGGCAGGTAGATGATGGATAAACAGTGATAAAGATAAAGATAGATACACAGCTCGATAGAAGCAGATGGACAGGTGATGACAGACTGCAGCGAAGAAGCAAAACTGTCCCTGACTTAACATCCAACCAGTGAGGCAGGTCTCACTGTGCCCATTCCCTGGATGTGAAGATGGAGATGGAAGCAAAGCCACCTCTCCTGGTGTCCTAAAGGCCAAGGCCATGCTGCACCACAGGGTGCTGTGGGCCTCCTGGAGGGTAGCCTTGGGCTGGCACAAAGGGATTTTGCTCTGAGGCACACTGGCAGTAACGCGACCCCAAAATAAGGAATCTGGATAGGAGGGTGCCTAAAGCCCAGAGGCTGGGGTCTGTGAGTGGCAGCTAAAGGATAAGGTGGCCTCAGGTCCCCATCTGCCAAGTGTGGTGGCCCGTGCTTATAATTCCAGCACCCAGAAGGCTGAGGCAGGAGAAACACCACAACTTTGAGGCCAGCCTGGGCTATACAGTGAGTTCAACGACACCCTGAACTATATAATGAAGCTCTGTCTTACTCCTCCCCCCAAAAAAGAAACAAAGTAAACCCCAAAGTCCAGCTGAGGGCAAAGCCCTAGTGTGACCAGACTTCTCTGGCATAACTCGGCCCACCTGGGAAGTCAGATGCCACCTGTCCTCCCCTGCACCCTCTTCCTGTCCCTTCCCTCCTAGCCTAGAGCGCTCGGAAAGCACAGCTGGTGGACAGGACTGGGTGGGAGGGACGCTGGTCATCGGTCAGGCAGGGCCAAGCCAGGTGGTCACATAGGTCTCTGTGATTACAGAGTCTGGGTCAGCTCTCAGGGGCCAGGCACCCCAGGACTGGCTCATTTGCCTCTTGACTTATTTGCAGACCAAGCACCTTGAAGAGGCCCAAAGTGGGCTCTTGGTCCCTTCTCCTGTTTATAAATAGATAGTGAGAGAGGAACGGCTGGGAGCAGGGCTGGGGAAGTAGGAAGAAGTGGCTCCCCGGATGGTGTCATGTGATAGCCCCCCATATCCTGGCTCCTCTGCCACCACTGCTTAGCATCTGCTGGGAGCTGCATGGCTTTTCGATTTCCCAGCGATCGCCTTAGAATCCTTGGGAATCTAAGGGGAGCCCAATCCCAGCCTCCCTGGAGACTCCCCTGGGCAGGGATCCCACAGCTGAGCTCAAGAAGGGGACAAGAGAGGAAGAAATAACAGGGAGAAGCTTCAGGCTTTGTGGACAGATAGCACCCCCTTAAATCTACCCTTCACACAAGCCAGGAAAGTGAGTGGAGACTGTTCAGAGCAGGAAAAGCACCTACTGTGTGCAGCTGCCTCTGCAGGCATGTGTATCTACACTCTCATTTTTTCCTTGAACCAATGCAATGAGGTCAATGCCAGCCCATTTTACAGATGCAGAAATGGGGGCTTTGGTGATTTGAAGCAGTGTATGAAGCCACACAGCCTGCACAGTGGCAGAGCAGGGCTATCACATCTACATCTGCCCCAGGGCCCTCTGGTGACATCACGCGCTGGGATTATGTCCTTCTCCCTCATCTTGTAGTGGAAGAGCCCATCCAGGACTGACTCTTGAGAATACAGAGCAGTGGCAGGCATTTGGGGACTCTCCCAGGGTTCCAGGGCAGAGGTGTGGCTAGGAGAGGCTGGGGCAGCTGCCAGGGACCCGAGGACACCCACAAAGGTGAGAACTGTCCTCTGCATCATTTGCACAGCAGGTCCCCAGGGCCAGGGGCTGGTGGGGTAGCGGGGGTGTTTGGCTGTGGACCCCAGGCACTCGCAGGAGCCCCACAGACAGGGTGGCTGCCACACGAAGACAGACCTGTCACGGCGACCTGTCAGGGGACAGACAGGGAGGCCCAGCTGCCGTCACGGAGGCAAACGACGGAGGCAAAAGACACCCGCGTCAGGAAGGACCAGCCACATCACAGGCAGCAGCCCGGGGGTGGAATGTGTCACCCCCAGCTGTCTGCCTGTCATGTTGCTTTAGAAGTGAGCTCGAGGGCAGACAGGAACCCAGGCTGGGATCCGCTTCCTGGGGACAGGCTTTGTTCTACATCCGTGCCAGGGTACAGAGATGCTTAAGTGTGGTCTCTGCTTCCTAGCAACGTGCAGTCTAGTGCCGGAGGATGCCCCAGCCCTCCCCAGCATCACCTCCTACGAGGCCCGTCCATGTGGCTGTCCCCAGTCTCCTCAACTTCCCAGCACCTGGGCCCCTCTTATCAGCTCATCTCCTCCCTCCCAGCCACAAGTCCCTTTGCAGATGGACAGATCAAAGCCACCTGCCTACATCCAGGCCTGGTCTTTCCTCCCATTGTCCGTCCACTCCCACTGCCAAGGCCAGAGCTGTATGCCCAGCAAGCCAGGGCCCTGCCAGCATCTGCCACCCTGTCCTGGGGGTCACCTGTCACCATCTCCAACACCCCTCCTCTATGTCTGGCTCTGGCTGCTGCTTCTGCTCAAGCATCCTGCATGGTGGACCCCTGAGACCCTTTCAGAGTCGCCTCTGCTATCATTTCACGAAAACCTCTGGGCACAGAGGTCCTGCATGGGGCCGGTAACCAGCCAGGGCTCTCTCCACACTGCCCAGACCAGGACATTTTGAGGGTTATTTCTCTCTTCTTTTATCTCCCCTCAATAAACCACACCCTCCCCTGACACCCTGCTATGAGCTGTGAGCCAGATGCCTGCGTTTTGTTTGTTTGTTTGTTTTTTGAAGAACCTTTTTCAAGGCTGAGGCAGGAGGATTGTTGTGAGTTCGAGACCAGCTTGGGCTACAAAGTGAGCTCAAGGCCAGCCTGAACTGCATAGTGACCCTGTCTCAAAAAGACAAAAAAAAAAAAAAGAATCTTTTTCATTTTGTTTTGCTTTGGTACCAGGGATTAAACTCACGACCTTGCACTTGCCAGGCAGTGAGTTGAGCTAAATCCCCATCCCAAGAACCATTATTTTTTATCAGCCATGGATGTCCTAGTATTTAAATCCCTGTAGAATGTTAATAATTACATATTTTAAATTTGGGGGGGATGGGAGTACTGGGAATCAAACTCAAGTGCTTGTGCTTGTCAGGCAGCCATTTGAGCTACATCCTTGGCCTAATAGTTACATACTTTACACAGAAAATTAGAAATCAAAACCACACATAATATTGTAGCATGACCATTACGACATTTTGTAATAACCTGAATTTCCATGGTGACGCAAAATACCCCTGTTAGTCAATCATGCCTATCTAATACATAAGAAGCTTTTATCTAACCTGGTGACCTTCAGTGGGATGTACATCCCGTAAGTCTTTGTTAAAGGCAGAGGTCTGAGTCTGAAAGAAGTCTGTCACCGTAAACAATCCCTGTTCCCCACTCTGGAAGGCCTGTCAATCTGGAGACATGAATCCACATACCACAACCCAAGAAGGACAGCGCATCATCACAGCCATAGAAAACCTTGATTTCTGGGTTGGGTTTTGTACCTGGAGCACCTTTTATGAGGAAACCTTATTTTATTGCTTCTAGAGAATTTAACCTTTGGATGACGACCGCTGTACACCTATCATGAGAATATTTTTTAATATTTATCAGGGTGTCTCCCATAAGGCTCTGGAAAGATTACTGGGCCTCTCATTCATAAACAAAAACTGAAGAGTGAATCTTTTCCCAGAGATTCCTGGTTTTAATGCCAGCTTGGCCACTCTCCCATTTCCGTTTTGTTATCCAGGGACAGAAGCAATGCCGTGACTCATTAGTAAAAGGCTCAGCACTGTGCCTAGCACATAGCAAGAGCTCAGTGTCACTTACTGTCACTGTCATCACTCACAGCCCCATGGCCAGCCAGTGTACATAACCGCAGCAGCAGCAGCAGCAGCAATGCCGCTGAACAGAAGTAAAAGTCTGAATTTCCAATCAGCTGAAATGAGCTGGGCTTGTGGGAGACGTGGGCAGGAAGTAGACTTATGAAGAAGGGTGGTGCCTCAGTGGGACAGACTGAGGGCCCGCGGTCACCTCCACCGCCATCACATCCGAGTGGTGGCTGAAGCTCGGTGTCCTGGAGCCCGTGGGTGGCATTTGGCTCCGACCACAGCAGCAGCGTGAACCTGAGCATGAAGCTTCCCCTCCATACCTGCTGCCACCACCTCTTCTGTATCATGGGACAATCATGGTGGCCTGTCCCCCTGGCTGTGAAGTCACAAGGCGATCCATGCCTGGCACACAGTAAGCACCCATCCCAGGATGTCAGCTCACACCTTCAGGTCCTGGCCTGCTCCCCGCATCCCGCCCCTGGAGGTACAGAGGCGAGTGTTATGGTCCCCCAACTACTGGGCACGCTAGCAGCAAAACCAGACAGGTCCCCAAATTCCATCCATCAGTGCACGAGACTCACACCCAGGACAGGTTTTTTGAGACAGGATCTCTCGATGTAGTCCAGGCTGGACTCAAACTTGTGGCAATCCTTCTGCCTCAGCTTCCCACAACAGACTTGCCACCAGGTCCAGCTATTGTTATAATTTTTCAATACAGATATTCCTTATTTAACAGACCTGTCTGTTTACTGACCATTCAGACTTACAACCCATCTCTTTCTTTGCACGATTCTGTACATCTTGTTTATAGAGCTTCATTGTCTTTTTTTGGTACAGTATACTTCGTTTACACAGTACTGTAATTTTTGCTCATTGTCCTATACAGTATGGTACTGCAGTTTTATGTTCTGTTATATATTACAGTACTGCATGTAAGAGTTATGCAAATTAAACTCTGAGTGTGATGGTGCATGCCTATAATACTAGCACTTAATAGGCTGAGGCAGGAGAATTGTTGTGGGTTCGAGGCCAGCCTAGGCTACATAGTGAGTTCAAGGCCAGCCTGAACTGCATAGTGAGCGAGGCTTGTCTCAAAATAAACAAATAAATAAATAAAGTTACACAAGTAACACCAAAGTCATCAAGTTGGCATTTCCTTTGACCATGCCTTTGTCCTGAATATTGTCATGTACGTACTACATACAGTTCTCTGTTTAGCAACCAATTCACTTAATGACCTGGTCACAGGAACAGAACTCTGCAGTAAGCAAGGAACATCTGCATAATTGGATGATTTCTTCCACAAGCTGGTCCACATCTAAGCCTCGCATGCCCTCACTACCCCAGCACGCATTTCCCCAGCCCAGCCACGTCCCTGCCCTTCCCGCCTCCCTCTCCTGTCCCTCCTGGAATCACTCATGCCAACCTGCCAGCCCCTGGGGCCCACTGGGTACTACAGGAGGATGACAGGATGGTGTAGAATCGAAAAGTGACAAAAGACGAGGGCAGTGACCAAAAGACCAAGCTGGGCCTGGAAGCAAGTGGAGTCACAGGAACAGGAGGGTGAGCCCCAGGGGTGCAGTGGGGAGCTCCAGGGGGCTGGGAGGAACAGGGTGTGGGGCTCATGAAGCCACAGAAGCAGGACAGCCAGGCATGAGCCCCTCTGGACAGGGTCCCCAGGAGCCTGGGCCGCTACAAGCTGCAGACAGACAGAGGCCAGGCCGAGGTGTGGGTCAGCAGGTGGAAGGCCAGGCGGGGACACAAAGGTGCAGGGAGCGGTCCTGCTAATCAGGGCAGAGTGATCACTGTCAGCTTCAAAGCTGGGCCGAACCTGGACCTTCTGAGCCCCTGGGTCTCATTCCTAGGTCACAGGACAGACCTCAGACCTCGCCACTGCCCCCAGGTCCCTTCCCGCTCTGCTCTCACCCACGGGCCCCCTCAATTCCCTGAACAATAGGCTGGCAGCCCACCTGCTCGGGGTCACACTCAGATGGTGACCCATGCGGCCACTCGTCTGGAAGGCAAAGAGACCACAAAAGCCCCTGGGGATTTCTGCCCCAGCTCTGGTCAACCAGGGTCCCAACTGCTAAAGAGGACAGAGCAGCAGTTCACAGGCCCCTTGCGGACCCAGCGCTCCTGGTAGGGGTCTCCCAGGGCCTTCGGTGCCACTGTGCTGTCAGCTTTCCCCAGCAGAACACATCCACGGCTGTCTGCACCACATGCCAGGCCAGTAGGGCCTGTGGAGTGACCTGTAGCCTCCCTCGGGGACAGACAGGGCTTGGGGTGGACAGTCAGGCCAGCCGACAGAGCTTATTTGGGTAATAGCACCCAAAGACTGGCAACTGCAAATCTCCGGAGGTGACAGCCCCAACCCCTCCTCCTGGATAAAAAAGATACAGGAGGAGGCTCTGAGGCTGGTGGCTCGTGACAGTCACCAAGATGGCCAGGCGACAGTCAAGGAGAGCTACAGGCCGGGGACTCCCCCGGCCACCACTGCACCAGAGCCCCCAGCAGAATGAAATTCACGCTCGCAAACAGACACTTCCTCCTCCCCAGCTCACAGCGGTGCACCCCAAACCACAGTAGCGTCACCCGTACCTGTGACATCACAGTGCAACACAGTGGAAAAAAAGACCACGAGCCCCAGGAAGCCCAAAGCTCTGGGGTGAGGAGGCGGAACTCGGAGCAAGGACCTAGGGGCACGTGTCCGTTACGGGCGGGCGTTATGGGTGACAGAGGGCTTCTTCAAGGACAACGTCCTCCCCGCCAGGGCTTCCCAGCCTGCAGGCCCCACAGTGGACACAGCACTGGGGAAGCAGAGTGTGGCTGCAGATTTGTGAAAGGTGCAAATGAAGCACCAGGGGCAGAGAGGCAGGCGACAGACGCCCCAGCCCCACCTGGGGCTTCTGCAGTGTGGCTTCACGTACACCAACAGGCACCCCAAATTGCAATGAGTTCAGGCACATTCAGGGTGGTATGGCTGCACCCCAAATTGTGGATGCCACTAGCACCTGAGTTCAAGAAATCATTTCAGCCAAAGTTCCTGTGCAGGGAACAAGAAGAGAGGTGAGAGCAAAGACAGCAGCGGGGAGTTTGGGGTTCACTTTCTTGGGAAACATGTAACCCTCACCCCAAATCTGGGACCTTTGTCAAACACATCCAAAGCAGACACTTTCATCATCTTTGGGGCCAGCACTAGGACCAGTGCTGCTAGGGTTACTAGAGAGAGGTGCTCAGGCCCAGAGAGGTTACGTATGAGTGAGGTCACATGGTGGGTCAGATCCTAATACTCAGGGCTCCTTCCACCAGCCATGCTGTCCTGGAAGCTGCTTGGAGGTGAGGGAAGGGGCAGCACAGAAGAGCTGTCACAAAGTCCCTCCTCAGAGTCACAAGGAAACAGAGCCTCTCACATCCCAGATTGGAACCAGAAGAGCTTCAGAGAATCCACTTGCACCCATCTCACAGGTGGGCAAGCCAAGGCCTTGTGCATCCCCCTGTCCTTTACCAGATGCACCATCCTCATCTTCTAGTGACAAGCGGCACTGAGGCAGGGGTTGCTTCTGTCCACAGATGAGGACACAGAGGCTCCTGGCACACAAAGAAGCCTTGGAGTCCAGGCCTGTCTGACTCCGAGGCCCAGGCCTGCCCCAAGGTGGTCAGTACTGCCCCCTGCCTAGCAGACTGTCGGCAACTGGGAGCCACCGCACCTTCACTCAGTTCCCGGTCACCCCGTGGCACCTCTCCCTCCCCCACTCCACTTCCTTCCCTGCCTGCTACCTTGTCAAACTCTCGTGTCATCTGTCACACAGGGTCACGATCAAGGTCAGATGACTAATGTGTGTTGGTGTCAGGTTCTGAATACCTATCCTGGTTCTCAGCCAGGGGCCCTCGCCCTCCCTCCATTCTGGATGGGGACATTTAGCAACAACTGAGACACTTCTGACTATGACACCCAAGTCGGTGCCGTTGGCACCTGGCACGCAGAAGCCCCCTAGCTTAGCCCGGGCCTAAGGGTCTATATCGCCCTGGACATTTTGGCTCTGGATAGATGGGAGCTGGTCCCCAGCGGGGCACCAAGCAGAGGAGGTGGGACGTGGGGAATGAATGACAGGGAATGAGGGTGCCGTACCACGAGCCCCCACCTCGGTCAGCACACAGATGCCCTGGGGTTGTCAGGATGTCAGAGGATAAACAGTCACAGAGGGGCAGAAGGAAGGGAGAGTCCCCAGCTCACCTGACCGCAGTGGCCAGCCACAGAGCCCCCAGGCTCTTCCCTAACCTGACAAGAAGGCAAACAGACTTGGGGAGGTAGCAGGGAGACCCTGAGGGTGGACAACCCTCTCACTGCAGCCCCCAGGTCCAGCACACCCACCCTGCCAGCTCCCTGAACTCAATGAATGAATGACTAAAGGGATGGATGGTGCGTTCCACACGAGCCCCCTGGCCAGCGCAGGTGTCCGTGGGGCTCTTTCCGCAACCCCATGAGAGTTACTGCCAAGCCTGTGTGGGAGGGACCTATGGGGACAGTAGTGGAGACACAGGCACAGGAGGGTCTGGTGGGAAGAGGTTTGGCAGTCCAGCAAGCGCCATTCGGATGGCCAGGGGGACCTGCATTTCTCCCCTGGTGCTGCGATCTCAGGAAATGCCACAGCCTCTCCAGGGCCTGTTTCCATATAGCTCAGCGGGAATAGCTCCACCCCTCTTTCAGGAGCTACTGGAAGGGAGGTTTCAGTGTGAATCTGTGGCAAAATACCTAGCACAGTGCCTGACGCGCATGTAGGTGGCCAAAAAGCAAGCGCTGTTGTAGTGCAAATGATGAGATCAACAGAGGAACCCTTGGTCCCCACCCTGAAGGACCCTGCCTCGCATTGAGGTGACTAAAACACGACCAGATTGAAAGGCAGCACCTAAGCCATCCTGGGAAGGACAAAGAGCAGATCAAACCTAAGCGGGAGAACAGGGAGAGCTTTTCTTGGAGTGGGTAGCATTTGCAAAAGGTCTGGGAGGTCAGAGTTAAGGTGGACTGTACAGAGGGCACGGCATGGGCAAAGGCTGGGCACACCTATGCACAGTGCCCACCTGGCCATGAGTTTCACTGGGCATGGGGCATGTGTGAGCAGGGACAGAGCAGACACCTCACCCTGGCCTGAGCCCCTGGGAGCCAGAGAGGCTCACACAGGAGGAGCAGAGGTGGCCAGGGCTTGAGAAGGGCCAGGAGCCCAGCAGAGAGCCTCCCTTCACAGCCCCTGGAGGCAGGAATGTGAGAAACAGACCATGATGGTCAGGACAGGAAGGAGGTGGCAGGGACCTTCTGCAACTCCAGGAGAGCCCTGGGGCCAGCGGTGCTCTGTGCCTGCTGGCCTCCCTGCTCCCTGGGGACTCACACAGACCCAGGCCTCACCCAGGCTGCCAAGCTCAGCCCAGACCTTTCCCCATCCCCTTATCAGGTTGGCACCTGTGGCATGACCCACGGTCAGGCTGGAGACCACAGCCACCCACAGCCACACTCAGCCCTCAAAGGGTGTTCCTGGGCCTCCACCAGGACAGCCCCCAGGACCCACTCCTGGCACCACCATGGGGGACTCCATTGGAGCCCCACAACCCCCTCCGCCCCTCCCTTCCTCCAAAGCTGGACTCCTAGGCTCTGGATCACTGAATCCCTCATGTCACCACAGAAACCAATGTCACCTCCCACCTCCTCCCCAGAGAGATGTCCAGAGGGGCCACCAAGCCCTCCCCAGAAGCCAGGGGAAGGAGAGGAGATGCCCTCCAAGGAAGCACCCAACTCCACACCCTAACACAAACAGCCAGTTCTCTGGACCTCGGTTTTCCTTTTCTGTGAAATGGGGCTCCCTGTCTAGCAGACGGTGGTGACTCACAAGCCCTTTCTACATGCAACCTTGTCACTGTGGTAGGTAACATGAATGTCCAGTCTTGGGATCTCTGCTCTCCCTCAATTTCCAGGGCTCCCCAGGAGCGCACGCCTGCCGCGTTTGATAACCAGCCCCAAGGCCTCCCTGCCCCAGTGCCCACAGAACACATTCGGAAACCCATGGGGACCCAGGGGAGGGTCCGGCCAGAGGGGAAGGAGGAGGCTCGCGGCAAACAGCGCCCTGCTTAGCCGGTCGTGCCCTCAATAGCAGCCGAGTGCTTCTGAGAAAAAGGAAAACCGGTGCCCGGGGCAGGAGGAAGACTTCTGCAGGCATCGCCCTCGTGGGCAGTGGGCAGCGCCCCGTGCAGCCGGCTCCGCGCGCGGGCCCCAGGGCTGTCGCCGCGGTGGCAGGAGCCAAGGAGGAAGGGTCCCGGGCGGACCGGGTTCGGCTTGGAACCCCGAGGAACTTGAGTGCGTGCGTCCTGGAACGCGAGATGGGGGACTCGGTTCTCCTCGGCGCGCACGTGTGCCAGGCCCCGCGTCCCAGGCGTGCGCCTATTAGGACTCAGGGAGGCTGCTCCGGGGGTCCCTCCAGCCCCTCGGTCCCCCAGCCACCGCGCCCCGGGAATGAGCACCAGCCGGGATAGGAGCTGTTACCTAGCCGACGAGTCACCCACCTGGGCTGGCACTGCTTGTCCCGCGGCCCAGAGCTGCAGCCCGACGGCCAGCGCGGCCCACAGCGCTGCGGGCGCCATGGGAAGCGGGGCCGAGATCGCTCGGGCCCGCGCCCTGCGCCCTGGAGCCTCCGAGCCCTGAGTTCGCTCGCCAGCGACTGAAAGCGAAAGCGGGCGCCGGCGGAGGGGAAGGCAGGCGGCGGGGCGGGGCGGGGCGGGGCGGGGCTCGAGCTCCGACACGCCCCCTCTGGTGGGCCGAGGCGGTCCTGCGTCTCCCCCCCACACACTCTGGGTGACTCCTCCACCTCCTTGTCTTCCTGCCTAGTGCAGGGCGAAAGAGTGGCACTGAGGACAGGTTCCCATCTGGCTCTTGGCTGTCAGGGGTTGGCCCTCTGCCCTTGCCCTGCCTCTGCCCACCCTCCCAACTCCCGTGGGGTAGGGCAGCAACTCAGTACATCTCCCAAAGCCGACACTGCTCTGGGGATCCAGGGAGCCCCTAGGCATGCACTAGAGCGTGTGTCAGGTGTGTGCTTACAAAGGAAGTGTAGCCATAATTTCCAAGCATCGCATAAACCGCTGTTCTCACTGCACTCCCTTGGTCCGTTTACGTTAACTGTTTATGGGGCCCTTCAGGGTGATTCACCTCTCCTTCCTGAGTTCCTCAGGGGGCAGTACACATGCAGCAGGAGGAAGCTTCCAGGACACCATGGGGGCCCCCTGCGGGGCTGGCTCCCTGACCAGCCTCGGCCCTGAGTGTCCCTCTAGCTGGCTCGCGCCCCCTCCACTTCAAACGCCAGCCCAAATGTCAGGGTTGGCCCTATGTGGCCAACCCAGCCAATCCTCCGGCTCTGCACACAGGACATTCTGGAGCCATGGAGCGGGCAGAGTGGCAGGAGGCTGTTCTGTCCCTGCAGCCCACCCTACCCTGGTCCCTCACTGTAGACAGCTAAAGAGGTACAGAGAACCTTCAGGGTGAGGGGAGCAGGAAACTGGGAAGTGGACCTTTGGGGATGGAAAATCCCACCTCCTGGTCAGGAGGAGCCTGGGAAATCACCTGGGTCCCAGGGTTTTGGTGACATGAGCTATGCCGAGAGTGCTGCTAGCAGGACCCACACTTCAACCCTGCACAGAGGGACAGAGGCAGAGGACACAGGATGACCTCCACTGGCCCTGCATCTCACCAGGGAGCAGACTGGAGAATTCCTGGGTCCATAAGAGAGAGCTGAAAGCCAGGAGTGGCATGTCACTGGAGGGAAGCATCCTGTCCACACCTCCAAGCCAGGGGGCCCAACTGGCCCATCTGCTGCAGCCAGGAATACAATGTCAGAGGCCAAATGTGGGAGCTCGGTGCTGGTCCCACACACTGAATAAATCATGAAGACCAGAGGTTGATTTGGCTCATAGCTCTGGCCAAGGTCAAGAGCATCTGGTGACAGCCTCCTTCCTGACAGAGCCCTGGGGATGCGCAGAGCAGCACATGGTCGTGTGTGCACCACCCGCGTCAGTCATGGGGGCTCCTCCCTGCTGATCTTATGTCATCCTGATCACCTCCAAAGGCCCCACTCTGAACAGGGTTCTCAGTGCCTGCCCCTCTTGACACCTGACAGTAGGGATTAAATTCCAAGCCCAGTTTCCGAGGCGACACACCCCAGTAAACCATGGGGATTCCCATCTGGAAACCATGAGTGCTCCAGCCTCTCATGCCGTGGGGAGCTTCCCCCTCCTCAGCTGGGCCACCTGGGCCAGAGGCCCTGGCGACTTCTCACTTAACTAAGGATCAGGCCCAGGGTGGAGGGTCTAAGGACAAAACTTACAGTGGCAGCCAGAGTTGGCAGTCACTTGGCCCTGTGGCCGTGGGACACAGTTCCTGCCTCCCCGGCACTGACCCCTTCTCTTTGCACACATTTCTGGCATGCTTGGAGGATTTCTCACTAATTCCTCTGACCAGGGCTCCTCAGCAGCAGGGATGCCTGGACTCTGGCCCTGCAGGATCGCTGGCCTTCCAGGCACTTCCTGCCAAAGCTGCCTCCCCAGGGGGAAGCATTTTGGGTAGAGATGGCCCTAGGCTGTCTTCCTTTCTGGGTTCACAGTGCCCCTGCTCTTTGCTCAGCACCCCCATCCCAGCTCACACCTGGTCACCCTATCTCGTTCCAGCAGTGCCACCCCAAAACCCTTCACCCACATGCTCCTTCATTCTTCATTGCACACTGCTGTGTACCGGCCCCAGGGAGCAGAGAGTCAGCAGTAGACCGAACAGATGAGAATTCCTAGCAGAGCAGGGCGTGGTGGCGCATTACTGTCATTCTGGCACTCAGGAGGCTGAGGCAGGAGCGTTGTCATGAGTTCGAGGCCAGATGGGGCTACATGGTGAGTTTAAAACCAGCTTCAGCTACATGGCAAGACCCTGTCTCAAAAAACCAAAAAAAAAAAAAAAAACTAAAAACAAACCCCAAATGACATGACCCTCAGCAGACAGTGAGGACGCGCACACCCACACTTCTTCCTCTTTCTCAACTCTACAGCAGCGGCAGCTCTGTCAACACGCGGGACTCACAGGCCCATGAAGGGACCTGTCAGGAGCAGGTGCCGGATCAAGACTCTCGAGCAGCCCAGCCAAACGGTGCTGCCCCAAAGAGCAGGTCATGCTCCTGGCAGGCTCACAGCTGGGAGGTGGCACCTGCCCAGGCCAGCGTGGGATCAAAGCCCTGACCGCTCTGGAAGTAGCTGCTGCATCCATGGAGATAAAAGTTCACGGTTCCCAGTTTGTACTGGAAAAGTGAGAGGTCAAAGTCCCAAAGTGGCCAGACAGGAGAAGAGGAAGAGGAAAAAGAAAAAGAAGATGAAGAAGGAGAAGAAGAAGGAGAAGGTGGGAGATAGGCAGGAGGAGGAGGAGGAGGAGGAGACGTGTCCAGAACAGGCCAGGCCAAGCCGCAGGTGCCATTGTCATGCCCAGTTTTGGCAAGAAGGGTCCAAATGCCAACTCTTAAGTCCTGAATAATCCTGGCTTTCTCTCACAAAGCCACTTTTCACAGGCCTAAAAAAGAAAGGGAGAGAAAGGAAGACAGGAAGGAAGACAGGAAGGAAGGAAGGAAGGAAGGAAGGAAGGAAGGAAGAAAGGAAGGGAGAGAGAGAGAAAGAGAGAGAGAGAGAAAGGGCTTCAGCCTGGTCCCCTGTGGCCCCTCCCATCTGTCCACAGGGAAAGGAGTGCACCCTCTCACATTTGTTTCAGCTGGGGACAGACAGAGACACATTTTCTTTTCCCAGGATGGGGGCTGATCTGGCCACCCACCTCAGTGCACTCCCATTGGGTGTCCATGTAAACTTTGGTAATGGCGAGGATGAGCTGTCCCTTTAACAGCTACTTCAGTCCCTCAGTCTGGTCACCTGGGCCTCCCTCGCTCTACCCCAGCCTCAGCTTTGGCCTTGGCCATCTGTCACTCATGATGCTAATCATGACACCTCAGGGCTCTTCCACCTGCGGCTCTGTCCCTACATTCTGTTCTCCACATTCTGTTCTCTGTCCCTACATTCTGTGCTCAGGACCAGCCCTCAGAGACATGGAACCCTCATGCCACTCCTGTAGTCCGGTAGCTCTCTACCAGGCCATAGTTTTGCCCACCACTCCCACCCTAGGGACATGTGGCAATGTCTGCAGGGGGCAGGGTGAGGGGCTCCTGGCATCCCATGGGTAGAGGTCAGGGATGCTACCGAACACCCCACCACGTGCAGAATGGCCCATAAGAGGACTGTCCAGCCCCAAAGGCCCATCTTGATCCCATGGCTGAGCAACCTGGCCCAAGGCACAGTCCCCACAGCCCTCAGAATCAATTTCAGCCTCCTCGGTGAGGTGCTGGGCACCTTCGTGTCCTGGCCCAGGCCGCCTCTCAGGCGGACGGGCACCACCCCACCCTACCTTCACACTCTGAGCCCCGGGCATCCCTGAGCTGCTCCTCCAGCCTCTCCCTAGGTTCCTCTGCTTGGGACATCTTTCCCTCCCTGTTTTTCCAGTGATTGCTTGTCCTGTGGCCAGGGCCCCACTCTGTCCTATGTGAAACTGCCTTGACCACAGGCCGCAACCCATCAGCATGCCACGCACCTTGGCATTATTAACCCCTGATGTGCCCCTTTCCCTTTGTAACTGTGATACCATTGGTGATCAGAAGTCTTCTCTGGGTCTGGTGATATACATTGCTTGGCACCGGGAGGTTGAGTTACCCAGCTAGTGAAGGGCTTAGTGATTCCAGTTCCACTGGGTGGCCTTGGTGGCCTTCAGCTGAGCTGTCCTCACTCTGCTGGATGACATCACCCTTAAGGACATAAAAACATGGTTATGGTCCCATCAGTCTCCTTGGTAACCAGGAGACACATGATGGGAGGAACTCAATAAAGTCCAAGTGACTATGGTGGAACATAGAGCTAAGTGCATGGAGGAAGCAATGAAGAGGTGAAGATGTAAGAGAATGAAAGAATGCGCCAGAGCTGAGCCGGGAACCCATCCCGGCCCTGCCCACAGACAGACACCACCACACATCTCGGATGCCCAGCCCTGGAAAGCTCTACTTGCTCCTTGCAGGTGGGTGGCTGAGGCAGGAAGATGCCTTCTGGTCTCCACTCCAAGGACCGTGTACCCAGTATGTGAATTTGGCCTGGGGCTCCCTGAGTCTTTCCTTCCTTCCCTGGGCATCTCCCAATTCTCAGAGAGCTCCCCACCCAGCCACCTCACCCCAAGCAAGCCAACGACTGTGACCCTGCCAGAGCAGGCAGTGTGGACTACTGCAATCCAAACACTGACTATTGTAATCCAAATATTGTAATTCCTTTTCCAGTCCACCTAACAATCTGGAAACCTACATTCGTAATCCCATTGAAATGTTATTGGAGTTCCAGCAAGTTACTTCCAATCTACCACTTCCAAAACAACCCACAGTGAGCATAGACACCAAGACATATTCAAAGTTATGGGCAGCCATGGGGTCCTAAGTGCAAGTGAGGCTACACAGACAAGGGCCTTGATCCAAGGCCTCTCCCAGAATTCATCTTGTGAAGAAGGGGGTGGTTCAAGGATGAGTGGCAGTGAGGATGGTGGAAATTATGTGAGCAAAGTGAGCTGAGCTATCTGGGTGGGGAGCAAGCACCCTTCCAATGTGCAGGGAGAGGGATTTTCGGAAGGACCAGTCTGCGTAACTCCATGGGGCAGCACATGAATGAATTTAGGAGGCTGTTGCTTCAGTTTCTGCTATGTACACTTTTGTACCTGGGGAGTCATAGGGTCTTATTTTGAGGCTCCTATCCAGATGTCACTCCTGGAGCTGTCTGGCTCTGCTATCCCTCTGTGTTCAGCCTTTTAATAGGGAACACAATGGGAGGAAACAAGAAATTGTCGGTTGGCCTTAAGGAACACATATCAGTACTTTAACTGGCCTTATTTGCATTTCTTAGAGCCAATTGAAGGAATAAGAAATACCATAGCTAGCTCTGTGCATATCAGTACTTGGAGACAGAGCCTGTTTGTTTGTTTGTTTGTTTGTTTGTTTGTTTTGTACCCGGGATCGAACTCACGACCTCACGCTTGCCAGGCAGGTGCTTAAACCTCTGAGCTAAATCCCCAGCCCCAGAGCCTGGTTTTTAAACGTGCAAAGTTCTGCATTCAAGGAGAGCTGTCCACCTGGTCTTTGACAGTGGACAAGAATGACCAGGCTGTTAATTGAACACCTACTATATGCCAGGCTGCCTAGTAGACCTTGTGGGGCAATGGCTCCCCAGCACCCATCTAGAAGCCTTGTAAGTTGTGCAGATTGCTGGGGGCCCCTCCTACACCTGTTGAGGGCCTGATGACGTCACTTTTTAATGTGCCCTCAGGTGATGGAGTGACACCTTTTGAGAAACTGCAGAAGTTTAGGCATAGCAGGTGCTGTGGCTGCCAGTCGTTGGGAGGCTGAGCCTTGGTCGCTCTGGGAGGGGCGGCTTCCACTCTAGGGGAGGCTACTCTGCAATATGCTTGTCCTGGGGTGTAATCAGAAGCAGCCACCAAGCCAGCATCTGGGGCCCAGGGGGAACTTGCAAAGGCCACTTTAGGGGGAACAGGGCCCCTTTGCCCTTTCCCTTCCAGCCGGCCCCCAGTCAGGACAAGCAACCTTTTCTTGTTCACTGTCCTGCTTCCTCTGGGGCTTGCATGTGCTGGGCCAGCCCCTAGCTGACTCACATCCTAAATCAGGAACAGGAAGCAGCGCTGGGTGTTAGCCACAGCCTGCAACTGTCTCCCGAGCCGTCCCTCCCACCTGGGCTGCCGCCTGCCTGTCTCGGTAGGGTCTGGGGCACTGGGCTGAGAAACGCTCACCAGCCCCTGCCCATCTCCTTCCAAAGAAAGGCAGGCCTGGGTACCATTCTGCCCCCTCCCCATCATAGAGGAGCCTGGGAAATGCGTGGAAGGAACCCAAGAGAGCCTGTAAGCTTTTCTTCCCCAAACCTTCCTGTTCTGGACCCAACCTCAAAATCAGCCCCAAAACTTCAAGACCCTCAGTCAAGCCAGGCCTGCTGGGCACAGTGCGATTTCCGCTCTAGTTCCCTTCCTGTGTGACCCTGGCCAGCACCTACCCCTCTCGGGGTATCAGCATCTTGTCTTAATACGAGAGGGGAGGAGGGCTGGCTCCGTCCTAAGTGACAGCTTTGCTTGCCAGTGGGACCCTGTGTTGGGGATTCTGAGACTGGAATCTGCAGGAAGGGGGGGACAATCAAGGAGCCAGGGTGTCTGGCCACAGAAAGGCAGACCCATTGCTGTCACCTGGCCTTTACCTCTCTGGACTAGGACCAAGCTTTGTCCAGGCTGACCTTGAGCTTGTGATTCTCCTGCCTCAGCCTCCCGAGCAGCGGGGATCACCAACATGTGCCACCACTGCTGGCTGTATGTATCCAAAGGTCCTGATGCTGAAGCAGGGACATCCTAGAGATGGAGCGGGGTGGGGCTTGATCCCAAACCCCTTCCTTTCATGGAACAAGGCCCATGGGTCTGTCCAGGCCCAAAGCGGGGCTCACCGTCAGCCCTGTCCCCACACAGGACTTGTACCTGATGGGAAAATTCCCTTCCATCCTACTGCATGCTGCTTTATTTTATGCCGTCTCTTTTTTTTTTTTTTTTTTTTTTGTCTTTTTGAGACAGGGTCTCGCTATGCAGTTCAGGCTGGCCTTGAGCTCACTGTAGCCCAGGCTGGTCTCGAACTCACAACGATCCTCCTGCCTCAGTCTCCCGAGTGCTGGGATTACAGGCGTGAGCCACCACACCCGGCCCCAATCTCTTAATTTTACATGATCTTTGGCTTTTCCTTTTTTCCTAGAAATTAAAATAAATAAATGAGCCAGGCATGGAGCTGCACTCCTGTAATCCCAGCACTCTGGGAGGCTGAGGCAGGAGAATGGAAATTCCAGCCCAGACTGGGCAGTTTAGTGACTTAGGGAGACCCTGTCTCAAAATGTAAAAGGGGAGGGGGTGAGGCTGTAGTTCAGTTCAACCTCTAGCACCACAAAAAAAAAAAAAAAAACAAAGACTAACTTAAAGAATCCATGTATTCTTGCTCTCCAGTAGTGACCAGTACTAAAGGCCCCAGCCCCCTCTGACCTCTTGTCACTGACCCCTGGGCTCTTCCTGGAAGAGGGGAAGAAGGCTGGAAGCTCTCTCGGCCAGCTCACACCACACTTCTCCCAGATACCTGAGTGACTCGCCTGCCCCACCCCTGCTCAAAGGTCACCTCCCGGCCCTGGCTTCTCACTATCCATTCTCCATTCTCATCCCTTTGCGTGGATACTGTCTGTCTGAGACAATCTTGAGAATCTTCTCTGTTACATTCTCTGCCTCTACCCAGGTATCAAGAAAGGACAACAGATACAGTCAGGTATCTGGGGAGGTGGAGAAGAAGGCTCTTGGGAATTGTCTTTTACGCTGATTTTTTTTTTTTCGTAAACTATGTAAGAAGTTCTTGATCCCAGTTCTCATTCCCTCGCTTTCATCCCAAAGACAACTATTACTCAGGGTTTCCATTCTCTGTGCCATTTTCTGCCTTGACATTGAGACGGACGATGTTATGTCTTACAGTCAGCCCCTGGGTCCACTGGGTTCCTTTGTTTTGAGGTGCTAAGGACCCAATCGAGGGACTCTACTGCAGAGCTACATCCTTGGCTCGTTTGATTTTTTACGTTGAGGCTTTGCCCAGACTGACCTTGAACTTGTGATTTTCCTGCCTCGGGCTCCAGAGAAGCCAGGATCACCAGCATGTGCCATCATGCCCAGCTGATCTAGGGAATTTTTCTATTTTGTTTTTGTTTTTTTTAGCAGTGGCCAAGTTTATGCAAGAAAGTAAAAGTGACAAGTGAGGGAGAAACTGGTTCTGCAGAGCCCAGTTTGGGCTGAATAAAAGGAAAAAAAGCAAAAGAAGAACACTCTGGAGAAAGCCCAGTGGGTTATCATGGAGGAAGTCATGTAACCTGCGCCCAGGATTTGAATCAACAGGTGCCTTCAACTGAGGGTTGAAAATATTCCTTTAAAAAAAAAAAAAAAAAGTCCTGACACCCCGCCAAGTGTAGCAGGGCATGGTGGCGCATGACGGTAATCCCAGCGCTCAGGAGGTTGAGGCAGACTGACCATCAAGAGCTCAAGGCCAGCCTGGGCTACACAGCGAGACCCCATTCCCCAAACAGCGTAATACGATAGCTGTCCGCATAGCGCTGCACTGATAGCATACTAGCTAAGGAAGTAACGGAAGATGATTTGAAGCATCAGGAGAACGTGTGCAGGTTATATGTAAATAATACACTGTTTTCTGCAAAAGACTTTGGGTATCTGGGCAACCTGGGGTTCACAGGAAGAGGCGGTCCCCAGGTGACAATGAGGGCATCTGAAATTCATACTATGTGACTACAGCTGAACCAAGGAAAGGGTACAGAACACTGTCCTACCCGCCCTGTTTTCCCCCTTAGCTCAGTTTCTTAGAACTTTCCGTGTTGATCAGTTCAGATCTGCCTTGCTTTTTGGTTTTTCTTGGTTCTGGGGATTGAACCCAGAGCCTTCACACTGAGCTACATCCCCAGCATTTTGTTTTGATTATTTTTTAAATGTTTGAGACAGAGTCTCACTAAGTCTCTAAATCACCCAGGCTGAGCTCCAATTTTCCATCCTCCTGCCTCAGTCTCCCAGGGTGCTGGGATTGCAGGCCTGTGCCACCTTGTCGGCTGGCTGGCCGCTCCTTTCTGCGGCTCCCCTCCCCCTGCCCCGGGCTTCCTGGAGGGCCCCTGGGTGCATGCAGGCTGGTCCGTTGCACATGGCCAAGCATGTATGCGCACCTGTGTCCTGAGGCCCAGAGCAGCTAGTTTGTCACGGTTCCAAACCTAGAAAGTAGAACCGCCAGGCAGGCGAGCGGGCGGGCAGGCAGGCAGGCGCAGGGTTGAACGTTTTCATTTTCACTAGGCCCTGCCAGGTTCCTCTCCAGAAACCTGTACCTTAAAGCGCTCTGCCTGGTGCCCACAGCGGTGACAGCTTTGATCTGTCATGGGTTTCCTTTCGCAGCCCTGAATATTTCAAAGCATTTTCAGTTCTCCCGCCTTCTTTCAGCCTCCCCAAGACCTTCACACCATATATTGTTTCTCTGGCAATGCAGGAGCAGTGCCCTTTCTAGGACCTGTGTCACTCACTGTGTCCCCCTCCGCCTTCCTCCAGCCCTTACCCTCTCCCTTCCTCCCCTCCTTCCCAGCCTCCCTGTTCCTACCCTCCCTGTCTCACTGGTCTCTCCCTCCGGACCCCAGGGATCCAGAGAGCACCTGGTCCTGCTCTGTCCCTAGAGTCCAAACTGTACTCTCCTCTCCCCTTTTATGAACAAAGAGGAATCCTCTTGGGCCTCATATAGAATATAATTAACGTGTATAAGCAACAAAAGTTCCCTATTTTGTTTTGCTTTGGTCTTTTGAGACTAGGTCTTGTCATATAGTTCGGCCTGGACTTAAACTCACTATATAGTTCAGGCGGGCCTTGAACTCCTGTTGATCCTCCTGCCTCAGCCTCCCGAGTGCTGGGATGACAGGTGTGCACCACCACACCCAATTTCTTTTAAAAATTTTAAATTAAATACTTAAAAATATTAGAACATTTAAAAAACAAGAAGGCAGTAGAAAGACAGGTTGCAAGTCAGGCCAAAGTCTAGACAAAGCCTCCAAGACACACCATAGCTGGCTTCCTGTTTTGTAAATAGCGTGCACTGGCCTCAGTTTCCCTGCTCCTGTGGGTCCCCCAGGAGTTCATCACTTCACAAATAGGAGTGCGACTCACTCACAGCCGCTGCTCCCCCGGCCCACCTGTCCTGTGGGCAGTTGCCTGGCATTTCCCAATTTTGTAGCTGGACAGAACTTTTGCATATCGTTTCTCTAGAACCCTCATTTACTGGAGCTCGGGCACATAAGGGGGCTGAGTGATCAGATCTGAATGTACCAGACCGTTCTCTTCTTTTTCTCCTCCTCCTCCTCCTCCTCCTCCTCCTCCTCCTTCCTCTTCTTCTTCTCCTTCTCCTTCTCCTTTTCGTGTTCTGGGATTGAACCCACAGCCTTCTGCACACTAAGCCTGTACCCTGCCGCTGAGCTACATCGCGGCCCCAAAACTCACCTTTGACTTTGTTTTTACCCCAATCCCTGCCCCTCGCCACCCACCGGTCCCTGTCAGTCCTG
>PVLA01009279.1:45136-77445 GCA_004027455.1 Hydrochoerus hydrochaeris | reverse complement strand
ATCCCGTTTAATTATTGACTTTGATCATTAAAAAAAGAAAGACTAGCTTTTGGAAGTTTAATGTTAAGTTGAAAAGAGGATGTACACCTTCCTAATTGCAAAGAAAGTGAAAAACACAAACATCTCATAATGTGAGTCCTCAAAACGTGAAAAATAGCCAAAAAAAAAGTCACAAGGAAATAAATCAAGTAGAACACAGTAACGGAAGCTACATGGCAATAAGTGATTTAAATCTTATTAGGAAATGAAATTTTAGATGAGAGTGAAGTGTTAAATCCAAATATCTGCTGCCTCCAAGAAACATATTTTAAAATGTTTATGTTAAAAGCAAAAGGAAGGACAAAGCACTATTAAATATAACAAAGTAGAAAGTAGGGAGATAATATGAATTTCTGGCAAACTAGTCTTCAAGGCAAAAGCAATTAAATAGGAAAATTAGACTATGTTCATTTTTATGTTATTTTGTTGCCATTTGGAGAATGGGACAATGGAGGAACAGTAATAATTCCTTCTTGCATCCATTAACCTAATATCAAATGACATAAAGCAAAACTGTTGGAAAAGCAGAAGGAACCTGATAAGAACACAAATTGTGTGTATGTGTGTGTGACGTTAACACAAATTTAGCCAGATTTGATAGTTCAGTTAGATAGAAAATAATGACATGGAGACTATGAATAAATACAATCAATATTATTGAAGCTTCAGATAATGTTGACTTCTGTAAACAGAATATGCTCTTTTAGAACATTAATAAAATCTTTAAGAAATGTACTCTGTACATGTGCACACGCACAAAGCAGAAAATTCCCAAAGTGAAGATGACACAAGCTTTCTTGTGTAGCCACATGCAATAAAGCTGGAAAATAATAACAGAATGTAATGGTCAACATCATATTTAATGGTAAACCAAGAATCCTTTCCATTAAAATCAGCAATGATGTAATGTTGTTCTGAAGTTCTGACCAACCCCAGAAGTGGAAACAGAATTGCAAGGGGTAAGGTTTAATCAGAAGCCACCTGCTGTGCAACTTTGTGAAGATTTTGAAGATTTACCCAAATTTGCTTCTCTGAATAAGCACTACCTTCTCCCCAGGGCTCAGTCCCAAATATCTCCACACCCGCTTCCACCTGCCTGCTATTTTACCCTCTGAAAACTTGCTCTACCTAGAAATTATTATGTCTGTAAGAATAAAAGTAGCAAATAATGTTTTAGTTCTAGGAAATGACAATTAATTATAAAGTACAATTACCTGAAGAAGACAAAAGTATTGTTGTTTTCAATTAAAAACTCACAAAACCTGAAGGAACCAAATAAAACACAGCTGAAGTTAATAAGATAGATTATTAAAGTGATGGCCACTGCTCATTATATAAAACGATGGTAGCTAAGATGCCCATGGGAAAATGAGTTCATTACAGATAGCAAGCGAAAATTCTACACTGCTCAGAAGTGGTCCCTGAAAGACTGTGTGCAGACTAAATGAATAAATTGTGAGTCATGGTTGAAATAAGCGTGACCTTAGCACAATACACAGCACGCTGCATCCTAACACGCTAAGATCACAGTTTTAGACGTTACCTTATAAGTTCAGTGCCTCTCAGGGCAATTTTTTGAGCTATTTGGATTGTTTGTACTTTTTATGGTGTATTGAAATTCACACAGCAAATTTCTATATAAATGAAATTATATATAAATGAAAGTGAGAACACCGTTCACTTCATTATTACTCTGAGTTTGCAGGGCAACAATGTCATCCAGCACCACTGCAGGCCCTTTGCTCACGGAGCCTGGGAAATGTACAAGCAGAGGCTTCCTAGCTCACCTGGGTCAGCGCCTGGCCACTCAGCTTACTGGAAACTCATGACAAAGAAGTTTAATTCTCTTCATTTCACCGTTGCCTATCAGGCCACGCACAGCTCAGTAACTTATCCCCTTCGTGCAAACAGGGAGTCCAGGCATGGATGGGCTCTCTGGAGCCAAAAGCCAGTGGGGCTGAAGTCCACGGCAGCTGCACAGGCGGGCACCACCACACCCTGTGCAGCACACACACAACTCAATGCACATGCACGGTCCTCCAAACACACACACACACACACACACAGCTCAAAGCACACACATGCACACAACTCAAAACACATGCACACTCCAAATACACACACATGCACACAACACAAATCACATGCACATTCCTCCAAACACACACAAACCCAAACACACTCACACACACAACAACACACAAACCCAAACACACTCACACACACAACAACACACAAACACACATCCAGGCAGCAGCAACACTTGCTGCTGGAAGCTGCTCAGGACCACATGCCAGCTTCATGACCTCCTCACCGAGAGCCAACGTGTCCCAGCCACGTGACCCTCACCAGCCCATGCAGAGTCAGTCTGAGACCCTGTTTGAGGCGTGGGCCAGGGTCAGAATGAGGCTGAAGGCTCAGCTGAAGATGGGGCAGATTCTGTATGATTGGAAGGGGTTGACTGTGTATGGACAGGAAAATGTCCTGCCAGGCCTGACGGCTTTTGCCTTTTTACATAGAGAAGTAACAGAGCCAAGCAGAGCAAGGCAGGTGGGGATGCAGAGCAAGGCAGGTGGGGCTGCCCAGCGCTTCCCTCTCTGACCCTGGCCACCCTCACCTGGCCATCCAGCCTTGCTGGTCCTGCTGCTTTGCCACCGGGACCCAAAAACACTCAGAGCCCTTGAACCTGCTTGTCTTTACTCAGTGTTCCCCAGATCCCATCTTCTGTTCATCTTGTTCCTGGAGGGCTCTGCTCCAGTACCATCTGAGGGCTGCTTCCCCTGAGCACTCTCGTGTCACACACAAACAAGCTCCCCTGCCTCCCACCATGGATTATTTGTCTGTTTTCACCATCATCACCTGTCTAGTCGTGCCAACAGAAGCTTTCAGAAGTCAAGGAGAGTCTCCTATATGTAACCAGTAGCTGTAGATACCTTGATGGTGACATGGTTATTGAATTAATGCCTGCTAATGGGAGACACAGATGAGGAACAGGCAACTCTAGCTCAAAACAGTAACTGGCGTGAAAGATACTAGTAAAAGAAATGCAAGCCCGGACCAGGAACTCTTGGAGAGCACTGTGAAAGACCTGAGCTTGAAGACCACTAGAAATCCACCAATAGGAAGCAGGAACAGAGGAGGGGTGCATGGAACCCACCATTGCATGGAACAGCAGGGAAACAGCATGTAATGTGTCACCCAAGGTGGCTGGAGCCAGAGCTCCAGGACTCTGGCCGTGGGCCACATGCTAAGGAACATACTTCATTTCTGGTTCATCGGACTGGCAGCAGAGACAGTTTAAGGGCTTGTGCTCCTGCCACTGGACAACTCAAATCTTTAAGTCAGTTACCTGAAAGAAATGAAGGGTTAAAAAATTTCTTTGCAGGAAGCATCCCTTGAAGAAAGTTCAGTCCTAAATGCTCAGTTCTCCAAGGACTCGCATGCTTGCTCTGCACGTGGGCAGGGCTGATTCTGGAGAAATGCGGCAGCATTTGCAGCCCGGCTGCTGGGCACTGTCAGTGTCAGGCAAAGTGTGTCTGCCACCATGTCTGGAGAAGAGCTTCTGTGCTTGGCCTCCCTTTCTGGTTAGCTGAGTGTTGGCCCTGGCCTGTCCCCTGGTGTCCACTGCAGAGGTGAGGGTTCTACCTGCTCTTCTGCTTCCACAAGGTGTTCTGCTGGGTCTTTCTTGAACACCTGCGGGTCACTGTTCAGAATCACTGTTCTGCACGCTGCTTTATGACTCTGCGATTTTAAATTTAGAAGCAGAGGGAAATGAGCACTCATTGAGCACCGCGCTACATGCCATGCACTTGCTTCACAGCTGCAAACACATCACTCCCCCTCTTGTGAGTGCAGGGAGTTTTTATTCCATTTGCAGACTGAAAACAAAAAATGACAACAAAAACAACCCAAAACTCAATGACTTAACAAACTTCCCCTTCTGAATTCTACTCCAGGGTGGTCACAAACCCCATGGTCTTCCCTCTGAGTGGAAGCCCAGACATTGTGGGTCTACAGCAGCCACAAGAGCCCTTGGCTCAGGAAGTCCAGTCACGGCCTCTCATGAGGACTCGTCTCCCCCACAGGTTTATGGTCAGAACCTCAGTGGAAAAGCAGGTGTGAAAATAAACTGCAGAATACTGACCAACATAAAGATGAAGGTGGGCTTTAGGGCCACATCATGTGCCTCCCCGATGTGAACACCATCCACACCTCCTCTCTGTCGTCTCTGAGGGGACCAGAGGGTTTGACACCTGCCTCGACAGAGTGAACAGCTGCCCTATTTGACCTGTTGATTTCTACCTCTTCCCTGAGTCTGCAGTGCCAGAGACAGGACTCCTCAATCATCACCCATGATGAGGTGGGTGGCTGGCCACTGAACACTGTAGGTCCCTGCATGCTCTTGGCCTCCATGGCAATCTGCCACAGGGCTGCACAGCACCCATGCTCCGGCCTGTCCCATGCACTTGTTGCTCCAGTGGACCTGGGCAGCCCAAGCAAGTGTGAGTCGGGAGTGGTTTTGCCCTCCTCACACCCACGGGGAAAGGAGTGACAGAGGAGGGAAAAGCATCCAGGAAATGGGCTCAGGTCTCTAAGCTCACACTGCCTCTGCCTCTCCTTAGAAGCCCACAGAGGAGCCCCTGCCTCACCACCTCAGAAACACCTGAAGGGTCGCCGCATTTGTCCTTGTCCCCAGCATCTTCCAGCCTGTGCAAGCCACTCTGGAACTATTTGCTTTGCTTCATCTTCCCTTGAGATTGTTCTTCCTGGGCATCCACCTAACACCACTGTTTCCAGGAGAGCTGGACCTCCCTTTGGTGATGAGACCAGCACTCCCTGCAGACACCCTTGGTGGTGTGAGCACCCTGCAGCTACCTCCAAAGAAGGCAGGAGATGGTGTGCTCATCCTCTCAGCCTTTTGAAATTATTTCAAGTATAATCCCAGTTCTTTTTAAAACACTTTTGTTTAGATATAAGGACATCTGAGTGACTAGGGAGAGTGTCTAGTAAGCCAGGTTTTTTCTGAAAGTGAATTCTGCAAAACACTAATTCTTAATTCCCTGGAGAATAAAAACATTTCTGTGGTTAAATAGGTTAGACGCACGCAAGACCAGCCAGAGTTAAATCTATGGAGTGACTGCTGGATTTCCCAGTGTCCTTAGCACCTGCCAGGTGATGATGCTCCGAGAACCGCATTAGACGGAGCAATTCCGCCCTGTTGGCTGCAGGACTCGAGCCAGCCGCATTGTTTCAAGGAACTTCATTCAGCCTCATTCTCATCACCTCTGAAAGCACAACAAATGAGATGAGCCTGTCTAATTCCCTCCGTAAGTGTCCACGACGCTGTCGCCTTCTAGCAGCTTTCTCCTGTGGTCACAAGGTTAGAACTCCCAGCCTACAAGTCTGAAACATTCCAAAATTTCTGAAGGCTAATGTAATTCCACACCACAAAACTTTGTTTCAAGCACAAGATTATTTTAAAAATATTATACAAAGTTGTCTTCAGGCTGTTGTAGAAGGGACCTGAATGACGTGTCAGACTTGGGTCCCATCCAGAAGGTACCTCGTTTGCATATGCAAATGTATGTATTCCAAAATGCAAAGCAAAACTCCAAAATCTTAAACTTTTCTGGTCCCCAAGACTTCAGATAAGGCCTGCCTGGCCGGCATCACAGGAAAGCAATTTCCTGGAGTCACCTGCATCAATCGGTGGGGGACTCGCCAGGAAAACAGTTTATAGTTACTTCTAACCGGATGTAGATGGCGGCTGCCTGAGACTGCTATTAATTATGATAACAACAATAAAAACTATAGCTCCATGTTGTTCCTCTCCATACTGAGCACTGATCTCCATCTGAAATGACAAACATTTTCTATGATAATTTGCTTCTACCCAGAACATCTGGTATCGGCTGGCAGCTGTAAGTTGATGCTCCAGCTTGGTGTGCGGTTCTGGGAGGGCAGGATAGGAGCTGAGACACCACAGAGACCTGGAGACATGCACTGCCCTCTCGGAGCCAGAGCAGCCGCCAAGGGGGCGGAGGGTGCGGGTGGCCAAGGCAGACAGGAGTGGGCCGGCCAGAGAGGACTCGGCGTGGGCATGAGCTAGAGAGGGCAGAGCTGGAGGCTGGACAGCTCAGCTGGGAGGAGGGTGCCAGGCCTGGAAAAGTGGAGCAGAGTGTCCTCGCCCTGGCACAGCTACCGTCTGGCCAGACCCATCATGCTAGGCCCTGAGCCTGGCAGGGAAAGCTGCTGCTCCTACCCAGGTGCTGTCTTGGAAAGGGAAGCTCAGAGAATCCCGGCACTGCCCTCGTTCCTCTGTGACCTTAAGTGATTCCCTGGAGTCACTCGGCAAAAACTCATGGAAAACCCACAGTGCTCTGGGCTTGGTGGAGAAACGACAAGCTACAACAGTGGCCACAAGAGCCCTGGTCTCGGGAAGCCCAGCCACAGCCTCTCTTGCAGGCTGGACTCCTCCACAGGTTTATGGTTAGGGCCTCAGTGGAAAAGCAGGTGTGAAAATAAAAACTGGAAAAGAAGAAAGCACGTCCACACGGCAGGCTGACCAGTACCACCAGAACTGTACAAGGGCCGTTCGTCTGTTCCCTCCTTTAGTGAACCCTTTGTGGGTTCATCCTGGTGCAGAGCACGGTCCGGCCACTGAGGGAGGACAGCAGTGCCAACACTGTCCCCAGGCGTGAAGCGGAGGAGCAGGGAGGTGGTTTACACGGAGTTAACTTCCTGCCCCGCGAGGCCACAGAGGCCACAGGAACCGCACTGCCCTGGGCAGTGCGGCAGGGATTCCGAGCTGGCACAGCTCTGAGCAGAGCCCCCTCCTGGGGAGCTGAGGAGGTCGAAGGCTCTCCGCCTGCCGTGGCCGTCTTGTATGTCTTCAAAGCGCACAGCACAGTGTCAGGCGCGTGATTTACACTCAAAGCTGCAGCTACCGCCCTCGTTATTGTTAGATAAGTGCATCTTTTTGTCCCCTTATTTGGGAGTTTTTCATTCTTCAGACTTGGTTTTCTGGCTTTTGGCAGAGGAAGGAGGAGGAATTCTTGTTTTATTTTGTTGTTTTCTCCTACAGTTCTGTGTGGTCCTCCTCCAGGAGTGTTCCTGTGTGTGTCACATCACATCTGAGGCTCCTCAGAAAGAGACGACAAAGCTGTCTGATAGCCACAAGTTTTACAGTGTGATTTCAGCAAAACGAGAACTTTCCATCACACATGGACCTGAAAAACAAAAAGATTTCTATAATTTTTAAAAGCTTTTATCCTGGAGAATCCCTGCAGCAGGCCCAGATGGAGTGGAGGAAGCCTGTCTTCAGGACATGGGCATGACCGACGGCCCCCAATCTGTGAGGACACAGCAGGCGGCTATGCCCCCAGAGCCACCGGGCCAGGTGCAGAGGTGGCAGCCAAGAGCCTGAGGGAACCGCTGCTGTCCTAGCGGCTCCACAGGGAGGGGCCATGTATTCCAGGTCGGCCACTCGCCCTGGCTGCTGAACAGTGTATGGCCAGCTTCAGTCCTAAGCCGCCCAGCTTCATGGCTGTAATAAAAACAGGTGACTGAGGAACTCGCTGCTAGGCGTGCTGTGCGATCCTTCTTTGCTGGTGTTCCAAGCTCTAGGCAAAAGAGGTCCTACAGAAAGCGCTTGCCCTGGAGCCAGCGAAGTTCACAGACAGGAAGCAGCTCTTTCACGGGGTTATCATGAAGGTGATCACCTGGAAGCCACCTTTGCACTGCCACTGACGTTTTAGAATGAGAGAACCCCGCCTCCCATGAGAAGGAGGCAGCGCCTGAGTTCAATGCTGAGTGTCCCCCCATTGCGAACCCTAACGATGCTCTGCACCACCTGCTCCCCGCCAGAGCCGCTGGGGGGGTGCTCGGATCCCGGAGGGAAAGGTGTTGTTCCCATCGCAGGGGAACATATGGCCAGGGAAAGAAAGTGTGTGGACACGTATGTTTCTGTTTAAACTCTGTGTGCAACGCTGACTTTTATCTTATTTTGCCTTTAAGCTAAACTGCATGGGTCACATTTAGAGCATATGTTGTTATCACTCGCCTTTTTTAGCTCAAGAAAATTGCGTGAATGATGGCTATTGTTTCCCATTTGCCGTGGCCGTTGTGGCTGTCTGGAAATCTCCTCCTCCCCTCTAAAGAGTTGCTTCTATTTTTACCACACAGAGGGTGAGGTAGAGGCGCTTGTCTTCCTGTCTATCATCTGGAGGTATGGGCAGACCAGTTTTTGACATTTTCAAATCAGCAAAGTGCAACTTTACAAGTGGGGAACTCTATCCACTCCCCTCCACGAAGGGAGCGGACAATGGGTCCCCATCTGCCTCTTGCCGGCAGCTCCTCTCACTTGTTGCCCTGTAATGAGCTCTCACGATGCCAGCCTCATGCTGTGAACTCAGTCTGTTTGCTGGGAGACCGGCTTCTCAGGAGGCCTCTGTCTCAGGCCCACTCTGATTGGCAGCCAGCGGTACACACCCAAGAGGGCAGTGGTGTCCTGAGTGGTTTCGTAACTGGGTTAGTGCCGAGGCAGAGCTGGAGGAATGTTGTCATGACTTGAAAGTAGCATTGTTGAGCAAATGAATGCATGAGAAGCTCTTGCTAAACTAACCAGGTTTTGCAGTTGTATGCACATTTGTGTGATCCTGTTTATTGATGCCGGAAACAATTTGCAAAATAGAAACAAATTCACGAAGAAGAAATATGCTTAGAATTATTTGTTTATATAACAATTTTTAAAAACACACAGGAATCCAACTGCCACATTTCATGCACTAAATATACCATATGTAGAAGCCCTTCCTCAGAAAACTCGACAGCAACCTTTGCTGCCTGATGTAATGCGAACCCTCCTGCCTGCTGCTCGCTGAGGCCACCACGTCTAAGCTGAAGGAATTCTGTGTGCTTGTTAGTCAAGACACCTGTACTGTTGTTGCCTTCTGTGTTTGGCAGCCGACGGAAAGATGCCTAATTTCTCCTAAGGCGATGTAAGGAAGAGCTATGACTTCAGAGATGGATGATGATGATAGATAACAGAGAGATATTTGCATGTCTTCCTGAAAAGAGACCCACGTGTTCTTAAAGACATGGAGCAATTTTTAAGGAAATGCATATGTGTAGAGCAGCCAGCCCTGTTCTTAACACACAGGCTGAACTCACAGATGCACATCTGCTTAGCTCTGGTTGCAATTCCCCCAAGAAAGTGTCATCCCCACTTGACAGAAAGGGCATAAGGGACACAGAAGTCAGCCAGCACCTAGTCACACAGCTGTCCACCAGGAGGCCAAGGCAGAGCCAGGCAGGTGCAGAGCCCCACACACTGCACCCCATGGTGGGGCCCAGGGCCCTGGTTTGGTTTGTTATCTAGACCCCAAGCACTGTTCTTTGGAGCTCAGGGTCTGTCTCTGTGCCTGCTGGCTGCCCCCACCCAGGGACTCCCCCTTGTGTGCCCGATTCCTGGGGCCCTGCTCTGGGAAGCACACTTGTTGCTGTCTGAAACAGTGCAGGACTGAGACTTGGCCCAGGCCCACACTCCAGGCTCATGGCTGCAGATTCCACAGCTCGGGACAGAGTGAGGGTAAATGCTGTTGCCTGTAGCCTGTGTTCAGGTGGGCTGCTAGGGCCAGCCACAGGTGCCTGCCACTGCTGCCCTGAGGGCCAAGCGTGCATGAGAAGCAGGTGACCAAGGGGCTGTCTCAGGGCCACCTCTGTACTGGGCGATCTCTGAGAGCTCCCCACAGATGCCCGACCTCTCCCCTGGGCAGACGTGGCGTTCGCATGGCTCTGCGGGGGCGGCTGTCAGGACTGACACTTCCTAGGTGCCCCCAGCACGCAGCTGCAGCAGGTTCTCAACACTAACAGCTGGGCTTCTGCCCACGGAGGACCTGCACAGTGCAGTGTGAGGTCGGGAAAGGTTGCTGGGGTTTGGAGGTGGTCTCACTTGGGCCTTGGGGTCACTTTCATGGTCCCAGTGCAGAATGACTTTAAAACACAAATAAAAGCTGTCTAACCCAGATCGCTGTTTTTCAAAGAACAAAAGTGAACTTGCTAGGACATATTCAAATACAAGCTGTTAGTTTCTCATTAATCTCAGCTGCCCGCACAAAAGCATTGCTGGTGGAATGAAAGCTGCCTTCCAGGGTGGCATGACCAGTGCCCGCGGGTCCTGCACAGTGTGCTCAGCCCCAGGCGCCTGCGAGCGGCTCCCCAGGTGAGAGCCGTCCCAGTGACTTCCACGCCTGTGGGCAACTCCTCATCCCTCTCACTCCCCGAGTCCAGCACTGACTGGGCGAAGGCTCAGCTCTCCTATTTTTCCTCTGTTTAATTGCTTATCTCTTCCCACCCCAGAAGAAGGGGAAAAATTGTCCCTGCTCAAAACGGGAGAGAAACGCAAGAACTCCGTTGCTGGGAACTTACAAGCTAAACGGCCCTGGCCACAAACGGCCCCTTTCTGTTCTGGTTTGTGGTGGAATGAAAGATGCAATTGTCTGGAAGGGATGAATGTGGGATCCATGCTGGCTGGGGTCAAAGGCCGTCCTGTGCAAAGGCCGCTTGCTCTCTGGCACAGCTCCCTTGTATAGCATAGTTGGCAGGGCTCTCCTCACACGCCGGCTACCTGCCAGTGCAGCTGGCTCCCTGTCTGCTGAGGACAACAAAGCGTCACTCAGCAACCAGCAGCTCCACATGGGGCCGCTTTTCTCAGATGACAAAGAAAGATGGGCTATACATCCTACCATTGCTGCTGCTGAAAGGGCGCTTCGATTGCACGGCTACGAGCTATTGTTAATTATGCAGCAGTAAGTGGAGCTGCGGGAGCTTCCGGGGTGGCGCTGCTCTCAGCTGGGATCAGGGAGGGAAGGGGCTGCGTGCAGGAAGGACCAGGTGGGCGAGCAAAGCCTCACCCATGTGAAACCCAGGCACATGAAGAGGGTGAAGTGCGGTTCCGCCACCCGGCGCTGCGGGTCGGCCATGTGGCTGATGAAGGAGCAGTCAGTCGGCGCAAAGGATCGCTGTTAGGGGCAGTTTGGAACTCATCCTGCCCACACTCCCTTGAAAAAGCAGCATTTTCATTTTTTAAGAATAATTTTAAGCAATTTATCACTTGGCTGTAATGCACTCGCTCTGAGCTGAAATCAGTAAGTCCTGCAGTGCGGAGATAAGGCCTGCTGGAAGGTTGGGGCGAGAGGACCACAGAGTGCCTGTTGTCAACTAGCCAGAAGATTGGAATTAAGGAGGTGTGCCTGCCCCCTTTGGCCAGCTGGGATGGGAAGCAGCTCTGGGGGGCAACTCCCCAGCATCAGGGTGCTGCTGTGGGCCGTGAGAGCCCATCTGAGGTTTAGAAATCAGCTCAGCCCACGTGAGCGCCAGGCAGGGAAGGCCCGGGGCTGTTCCCGCAGGAGCCTTTGTGCTGCTCAAGTCCTGTTTCCCCTCATGGTCTCTGAGGGCTCCCAAGGCAGTGGTGGGTTTGCAGTTCTGCTAATTCATCTGCTTATCCCTCAACAAAGAATCAAAACACACCAGTTTGCAAGATGGCCACTCCAGGGGCTGTGTGAGCCCGGGGCCAATTTTGAGGGCTTGGGCTCTGAATGGAGATGATGCCACCTGGAAACATCTGGTACATTTTCCACGATGCACACCGAACTCCATGGGAGAGGGTCCCACATCCACGTCCTCACCATGCAGCTCCCGTCACTCTCCCAGCCCCATGCCTCCACCTGCACCTGTGCCGCACACCCTTCTCCCTGCCTGGCCTCTCCCAGGGCACGGAAGTCGGAGGGTGGTGGGGTCAGATGGCTCGGGGCAGGTGAAGGTCCATGGTCTTTCCTTTCCAACTCTCCTTCCTGGGTCTAATTTTCCGCTCCTCTGTCCCTCCCATCTCAGCTATTTGCCATAGTTATATATAATTTAACATTATACAAAAGCATTGTCATATCAAACATAGTGAAATGGATTCCAAAAACACCATCTGGTATTTGGGAATGCACTGTGAGTTGGGAACGTGAGAAGAGATATTCTTTGCCACTTTGCTTGGGATCCAGCCATTAGCAGTGTAATTGCCAGGGAGAGGTAACGCTTGGCTCTGAGAGAGTGGGTCCCCCCGCCAGGCACCTGTTAACTCTGTGAGTCCTGGACCTCACTGAAAGGGATGCTGAGACAGCGCAGTTCAGAGCAAGAATAAATGAGGAGGGGGGAATGAGAAAACAGGACCACAAGACCAAATGAAAAATGGAGAAAAATATGTTCCCTGTCATTGCTGCTGCTACTGCTACTGTTGTTCAAAGAAAATAGAATAAGAGGACACGAAGTGAGTTGGGTACAGAAGGATGAGAATGGGGATTGGGTTAATTGTGCTTTAAAGTTACAGGGTTTTCAGGGATTTACATGATGAGCGCTTTAGTCCAAAGCCTGTTTCAAAATCCTCATTAGTTTCTCTAATCCACCTAAAATTATGAAGCCCTAGATTGTGAAGGTCATCTGTGACATTCAAACCTATTTAATTTTGTGGAGGTTTGCATCCACAGAGAGAGAGAGAGATACAGAGAGAGATACAGAGAGAGATACAGAAAGAGAGACAAACAGACAAAGAGATACAGAGAGAGAGGGAAAGACAGAGAGAGACACAGAGAGAGAGGGAGAGACAGAGAGAGATACAGAAAGAGAAAGGGGGAGAGAGAGAGAGAGAAAGGGGGAAAGAGAGAGAGAGAGAGAGAACAGAATAACTTAAAGTTGTCCCCAGATCTCTGGATGGGGCAGTGGCCACATGAGGAAAACAAATACATACCAAGTGTACATGTCCAGAGACCTGTTGTTTACTTCATCGATTTGAGATGCGAACAGTTTTAAAACTTTTAAAATAAGTGAAATAAGCCTGTGTAACAAGGAAAAGGAGTCATCCACTGGACAGAAACCAGATACAGGACTTCTTAGCAGGAGATGAAAATAAGGAAAGAGCAAGAAAAGAAAAATGGCAAAACCCTCGCAGTTATGTTCAATCTGGCTTTCACCACCAAGCTCTGTGTCTGTTTCAGAGGACAGAAATAGTTTAGGGGTCACAGTCCTGGTCCCACCAGCACGTCGGAAGCTGGGAGATGTGCGACCCAGAACTGCCATTCCATTACACGGATGAAGCGGTATCTGCAGGCGGATTGCACGCCTGCCAGCGACGACGCGGTGAAAGCGAGCCTGCTCTGTCTAGCTCCTGTTTTTAAATATTTATATCTCTGGCAGACTTTTGGGGGGGTAGAGGAAACTGAAAGCTCTTTTGCTATCTGTCATTTCACCCAGGCAGGGGAGAGAGCCTCATGACTTGATTTTCCTCGAGTTTGGCACTGGGAACAGGCGCTGGCATTTCTCTGGGGTGGTGAATTCCTCTTTGTGGAAAGATGGCCTGGACCAAGGACTTTCACAAGCGCCAACAGCCACTTTCCATTGGGGCCTGGGGCAGGGCCAGGTTCCCACTAGCACTGCTGTTCAGCCCAGCCACCTCAGCGCAGGCCAGCGCTGCTGCGGGCATGGCCTGGAAGGGCTATTGAGGAGGCTGCCGGGGCCACCCATCCTCCTCACCTCCGGCATGGGTTCTTGCTGAGACCCGCCGCTTCCCCTTGCCCCCAACCTACTGAAGGCCACTGATCTCGGCCTCCTTCTCAGCCTGTCTCCCGCCTCGCTTTGAGCCAGGCTCTGCAGTCTTTGTCTTTAGAGGCCCAGAGCCTCAGCACAGCCTGGACCTCCTAGCATATCCTCCCATCATGTCCTGCCACAATCCAGGAGTCCGAGACGCCCTATGGTCTGCATGAGCCAGTTTGTCAGGGGCCCAAGCCACCCTGTCACCCAGTGGTCCCAGCATACCAGGTTGCCATTACCCTAACCAGCTGGCGCCTCTGGCTGCCTCATGACACCTCCTCTTGCCGAGTATCCTGCTAAACACAAAGCTGCACATGTCCAACTCGGAACCTGCCCTCAGGAAGCTCTCGCAGGGAGAGACCAGCTCATCCATGTAAATAGCTGTAACTGTCTTCTGCTAGTAACACACCTTTTAATTTCTAATTTTTGCAAGATTTTTCAACAGCATCATTTGGCAGTAATAATAAGCACAAATGTTCCAGTAGAGAGGACTCCTTCGATCTCCCCCTGCAAATGAGGACTTTTCATTGACATCACCTTGTGTTATCCCTCCCAGAGCTCAGAGCCATGACCCCCAAGCAGATCTGGGCAGCAAGAGATAATGAGTGACCTGCAGGCTCACACTGCCAGCCCTGCGCCCAAGCCAAGGGAAGGGGCCGCTTCTGTTTCTTTTGGTTGGAGGAGTGAACTTGACTCAAGACACTCCAGTGCTGTTCCAATTCCGATGTGACTGGCTTAGTTAGAAGCTGTTTTCAGAGAGAGGTAGAATAAACCTATGGGCCATGGGAGTTGTTCTTTAACCTCAGCATTTATCAGTGCCTGGGATGCCCTGATAGATGTAAAAGTAATTCAGCACTGATCCTTCCAAGGGAGCAAAACCAGGAAAGTCAAGGCAGCCTGTTTACAAGGACACCGCAGTGCAGTGCAGCAGGCCCTCAGAAAGGGTCTTCCTGGTCCCTGCCAGGACCATGCCGGGAAGGGACGCTCAGGAGGACACAAGGGGCTGGGACAGGAGGGCTCTCCTCGGGGGAGGGGCGCACCCAGGTAGGACGGGCTGTGTGCCAGGGTGCTTGGCCTTCAGTCTGATGCCAGGTGGGCAGGGGCATGGCCTTGAGAAAGGATGGGGCCTTAGCCAAGTCTTACGCACAAATCTGTTGCTTGATGAATATTCCTTGACGAGGACAACATATGCTGTTACTTAATAGAGATCATTGATAAAGGAGACATGTGCCGAGCTTTTTTAAAAAAAACATGAAACAAAACAAAAACAAGCCAGGCGTGGTGGCACATACCTGAAATCCCAGCACTCAGGAGTTGATAGGAGGATCATTGCGAGTTAAAGAGCAGCCTGGGCTACAAAGTGAGCTCAAGGTCAGCCTCAACTGCATAGGGAGACCCTGCCTCAAAAAGACAAAAAACAAAACACGCTCCTAGGGGCCAGAGGATATAGCTCGGTGGCAGAGCACCCACCTGTCAAGCATGAGATCCTGAGTTCAATTCCTGGTACTAATAAAAAGCAGATGCCCAGGACTCTGTTTTCCTATTGGCTCCCAAGAAGCACTTGGGGCATGAGGCCAGCTAGGTGGTCACCTCCATCCTGCCAGTCTTGAAATGAGAAACCAGAGACCCCCAAGGGTGCTGAGGAGGAGCCAAGCATCTCGGGGGGCACATGCCATGGAAAACTGAGGAGGGGAGTTTTTAATGCTAAAAGGAGCTAGATGCTGTCAGATACTTCAAAGCGATCATCCTTTGGTGGGGGCCGTGGCTGGGCAGGTGTCCTGATAAAGGCCTGTGCAGTAACTGAGAACCCTGCCTGCATAGCTCTGCCTTCACTGGCTTCTGTGGGTTTGACAGGAGCAACTCCATTTTGATTCTGAAAATCTCTCTTTTCTCACCCAATTCCTTTGGGAAATTTGTGATCTGGGGCAAAGGTGATGCTGTGAAGTAGCAATTCTGAAGTCACACAAGAGGGCACTATAAAGGGATGCTACAAAAAGCCCCAGGGCCTGGACAGGGCTGGGTGACACTGTTGGGGTGCTGGGCAGAGCCACTGGGAAGACACAGGCGGGGGAAATCTCCACCGCGGGAACCTGGACGTGCTGGGCCAAGGGAACCTGGCAGCTTCCTGCTCTCCCTGACACAACTCTGAGGCCACAGCACCCCGGGGGAAAGGAGGGCTTTGTGTTTAGAGCTAGACCAACAGATCGTATGGTCCCCTGGCCTCAGATATTGGGCAGTGAGCATGCGTGTTGCTATTTTACTGATACAGTGTTGCTTTCTAATTTGAAACTGATAATATTTACTTCATGTTCAACTATAACATTTGACCTGGGAGGTATGAGTGGTAATTGCAAACAAATCAGGCTCCGAATGGTCTCTATTTCAGACCTCATGCACATTCTGGTTGTGCTGATAAGCAGTGGAAGTGGTAACATCTGTGGGTTCTTTGTTTGTTTTTTTGCTAACAGCTTGACTCTGGATCCCAAGATACTCTTAACTACTCATAGCCGTGTTGGGAGTTGGGCTCCGGGCTTCTGAGCTAAGTAAGCTATAGCCCTGACCTTTTTTCTTTCCTTTTTCCTTTTTTAATTGTCCGTCCGAGATAGGGTCATACTAAGTTGCAGTTTCCCAGGCAGGGCTCAAGCTGATGATCCTCCTGTCTCAGCCTCCGGGAATATGAGATGACAAGGGTGTGACACGATCTACAGACAGAGGCAGGAGAATGAGACATTTCCACTTCCAAGTCACAAGGATAACAAACAGGGACAAAGCAGTGACCACACTCACACGGCTGTGCATGCTCCCTGGCTTTGGGCACCACGAGGCGATACCAGGAGCTGACAGCTGCACGCATGGCTACAACCAGTTCTCCGGGTGGACCCGCCACCACCAGCGCTCAGCTACGGTGATGGTATGACCAGAGGACAGACAGACAGCGGGACTGCCCTCAGCACCTGGGACTTGCTTTCACAATTTCAGGCCAATGTGCAGATTCTAGAGAGACAGCACTCTGCGCAGTCTGCCAGTCAGTGCCGCAGTCACAGGAGCTCGGGGGCGACCACAGCTGCGGACTGTCGACTTCTAAGAGGGATTCCGTGGCCCGGAGCGTCACTGACCCTGGTGCTCTGTTTGCCTTTTTCTGCATTGTGCTTTTCCTACAAAATACATCCACAAACACTGTTGAAGTTTACTTTTGAGCTCCCAGAAAAACTGGTAATGTAACAGCTTGGACAATACACAAGTATCAGTGTGCTTGTGCAGAGACTGGCCACAGATAAGAACGTAACATATAAAATCACTAACACTAAATAGGATTTTGTTTCAATTTTCAAACTAGATAAAATGTCACAAAATAAATTCACACTGAGTACCTCCACAGCAGAACAGTTTTGTTTCCATGAAAGCTCAGCTTCCTGAGCAAGACTGCCTCAGGGGTGCACAGGTATTTCTGTGTTAACGCATATTTCCTGAAATGTGCACTAAATATTGTTTTCCTGGTTCCTGCTATGAGCTGCATTTTCCTTCTTAGTGTTACGATTTATAAAATTAGGGAAGTGAGCTAACTGAACCGCATTATTAAGTAAGTAATAGAGCAAGTGAACACAGAGAAGATGGCAAGGATAAGAGAAGCTGGGCCTTCTGGGGTCCGGGTAGAAGTCAGAGCCCCATGAGCATCCTAGCCAAGGGGAGGCACAGTGTGCACCCCATACAAATCAGCAGGTCACTGATGGTTTAGAGATAAAAGAGGCCAGGATGGTCAGCTCAACCTTTGAGAACTTCCTTGAGCAGAGCTCAATATTTCAGCTGCTAAACACAGAAATCATGATTCAAACAAGCTGAATTTTCTCTTCTGTCTGGGAAGCGCGGGACACCTCCTAATCTCACACTCCGGGAGGGTCACCAGCTCAAGGGTCACCAGCTCAAGTTTTCAGACATCACAGGGAACCCAAGAAGTCTACCCCACCCAGTCCAGCACTGGGACAGAATCCAGGGTAACTGTGGGGAGCACAGAGGTCCCCACCATGGGGTGCTGGGGCCCAGCTTGGGGCAGGACCCAGGAAGAGGAAGCATTGGCCACTGTGGGGCCAACCCAGAGCCTGCTGCTCTTCTGACAGACCTAACTGTAGTGGGCAGTGCAGTTGCGTCCTGGAGGACTCAGGAGCCTGAAGGAACAGCAGCCTGATGGCCCTCAGGGTGCCAATCCCAGTGCCAGCTGCCAGGGGAGAGCAGGTGGTGGCTCCACCATCTCCCCTGTAACAGTGCTCTCTCCACAGTCGGCCCTATCGCTCTCGGCACTGGAAATCCACCCCGGGCCCCCACGTACCCATGGCAGGCTGAACCCTGCCCTCCTCCTGGCCACTCATGCTCCCAATCCCTCAAAGACACGCTCAGTCCAGAAATTAGCTTGGTTGCTACATGAGGGGCAGAAAGGGACAGAGAGTTTGAAACATCTAAGATCATCCAGCTTAAAGAAAATGAGCCGGCTCTACCTCTTTCCTTTGGTACATGGGCTGCCCCAAGCTAAGAGCAAGACGGGACTTTCCAGATATGCAAACCCCAGCACGAAGCACACTTGAGGTCCAGCTGTCCCAGGAGACCCGCACTCCAAGAGCTCTGTGTACTTTAAAATTTTATATGAAAAACCTCTTTATGCCTCTTTAAAAAAGAAGAAAGTCCAACCATCTCACTGTCTCCAGTCATGGCCCATCTAGTGCCTCACCGTGACTCAGTTTTCCCATCTGCCTTCTGTGGAAACTTGAAGCCAGACCCCCAGGGCTCCTTCCCTGTTCATCCATAGCTCAGGAGGAAGTCTTCATCCCCAGTCTGCACCGCCCATTGGGTCCGGTAGGTCCCCGCCACCCTGACACCCACCCACAGCCTCCACTGCCTGGAGCCACGCAATTCTGGGTGCAGAGCTGCATGGACCCGGGCTACAGAGCCTCTCAGGTGTCTGAGGCTGCAGGGCTTGGAGGCAGCTGAGCAGAAGCCCAGCATGTGGTCATTACAGGGACAAAGACAGAACAGTGCTGCAGTGGGTCCACATGGGCAGCCTCCCAGCACGGGTACCCCTCTGCAGAAATACTCACACCCTTCCCAGGAGCCGAACCCTGGCCTCTGGCCACTTGAGTGTGCAGGTGCAGTCACAGGCACCTGTGGGGGTCTACGTGGGGAGCACTGTGCAGGAGGAAATTACCCCCACCTTCCAGCCAGGCTGGGGCCTTCCTGAATGATGCACTCAATAAGAAGCTGTCCGGAGCGGGAGTGGGTGGCGGCTGCCACATGGGCTGTGTCACCCAGAAGCCAGGAAAGGGAGAGACAACCCACTGCTGGGAGTCGGGGGGGGGGGTGCGATGAGACCCAGGCAGGACAATGGCTCCCAGGGACAGGGCTGCTTGAGGAAGGCTCGGCCTCCCTCAGCCCTCGGTGCACATGTGACTCCTGCCATCTCTAAGGAAAAAGTCACCAGCGGCACCAACTCCAGTGCTGTTTTCCTCAGAAGCAGACTGCATTTCAGTGGCTGCCAGAATGGGCATGAACACCACAGCTGTGAATTTCACCTGTCACAAGCAGGCAGAGGAATGGAGACCCCCGATCCCTTCCAATGCCTTCCAGTGTGGACGGGCCACTGCGGGTCACCCTACCTGCACACTCCTCCTTGCCCTTCCACACCAAGGACATGGACTGCTGACCCCAGCCCAGGCCCTGTCACCACGCTGACGGCGAGGCCTTGGAGCTCAGCCCTCACGGCCCTCCCGCCCCCGCCCCTGCCCTGCCCGGCAAGGCGCCTGGGCAGATGTCCCTCGCCATATGCTGGGGCAAGCTGACAGGCCCCGGCTGCCTGCTCAGAGTAGCTCTCCGCACGGCCTGGCCCTGGCCGCGTCTTCCCACGCCTGCAGATGCCAAGCACGGGAAGGTATTTTTAAAGCCCGGCATCTGGCTCCTTGGCAGCCCGGGCACTGGGCTGGGTGTTTCCAGTCACCCTGGGCGCCGCACGTGACTTGGCGGCAGGCAGCGTCTGGCCGCTGGGGGAACTTTGCGCATGGGAAGGGGCTGCGGTCCACTCTGTCCCGGTCCCTTGTGGCATGGGCTCAGCCAGGGGCTTTTGTGGCATTTTCTCCTTACTTCCTTTAGAGAACATGAAAGACTGAAAGAAAGCTCAGGTATGTGAGTAGAAAGGCACCCGTGTCCACCGAGTCTGCGGCGTCCTTGGCCTCCCTCGGCCAGTTCTCTGGGGAGTGAGGGTTTCTTTCTCCTTTCTTTTTCTTTTTTTCTTTTAAAGTCTGAGGTTTCCTGACTGTATTGAAATAGCTATTAAAAAAAAAAAACCAACGCTGACAGCAGCCTGTCACTGGCAGCCGTGTTTGGCCTCTCTGTTCTGAGGAAGGTGCATGCTGGGAGCCCACAGGCTAGGCCTGGACACTCAGGGGCCCCATATAGGGTCTGGGGACCGAAAAACCATCACCATGGGGCACAAGCTCCAAGGTCACCATCCTGCCCCTGCCCATGCAGGCCAATGACAGTGTGGGTTGCTCTCTAGCCACCGGAGGACGCCAAGCCCAGGTGACCACAGGGCCAGCAGGGCCTGCTGCAGGAAGGTGGCAGCTCTGTCCTGCCTCCTCAAGAACAGTCTTGACCTCATGCCCGCCCTTTGGGCCAGGTGGGGTAGCAGGGCCATCTTCCCAGAATAACCTCACCCGCCTCCTGTCTGGCAGAGCATGAGGGCAGGGCGAAGGCACTTTCCTGGGGTCACCCTGCTAGCAAGTGGGGCGAAAAGACACCTGCTGGGCCCTGAAGTGCAGATGTGAAAATGGGTCAGGGCAGCTGCACTCAGCGTCCAAGACCAAGGCAGTTCCACTGTGCTCTTTGGGTGGCCTCCTGGGGGGGGTGGCCTCCCTGGGAGGGAAGAGGGGCAGGGGATCAGCCTCCCTGGGGAGGGGAGGTACAGGGCAGGGCTCCAACCTGGGCAGCCAGGTCAGAGTGAAACCCTTATCCCTTCCTGGGCTGTGGGGCACCTGAGGGGGTCCGCCTGCCTTATAGGCCCGCCGGGGGAGTGAGAGGAGTTCACCTAGGGGTGGCTGCGCAAGTGCTGAGTGCTGAGTGCTGAGTGCTGAGTGCTGAACTCACCAGCATCTCTGGGTCTGCAGGGAGCACACAGCAGGAAGCTCAGGGCCTGAGTCTGAGGGTGGAAAGTTGAGCCCCACCTGGGCTGGAGGGCAGGATTTCAAGGCCTCCTGTGTGCTCCGGAGACAAAGGGGGAATGGAGACACAGGGTGGGAGATGGCCCTGGGCAGGGGCACAAGCAGAGCTGTGGCCATGGCCCAAGCTTCAGGGGGTAAAGGGGCAGTGGCAGGGCAGCCCAGGGAAAGGAGGAGGCTGACCCGGGTTCTTGGCTGCAGAGCAACCTTGAGGCTTCTGGAGGAAGCGGACCTGGTGCGGTGCTGGGGGGCCAGGCGCCCCCCACGGTTCAGCAGCACCCATGGGGCCTGGTGCCCACATCAAAGGCTTTGCGGAGACTGGGGCCGAGGGACGAGCAGAAGGGTGAGGACACCCAGGACTCCCTGCCCGGCTTGAAACACTGGCACACGTCCGCTCAGTGGTCCTGGAGCCCACATCTCTGCTGCAGCCTCTCAGACTCAGTGACAAACAGAACTCGCAGTTCCAGGGCTTCCAGGGCCAAGACGCCTCCACACCTCAGGGCCACGGGCTGCAGAGCACATTTCACCAGACTTTACATCCATGGTGGGCGATGGGCTGGGATCTGCCCCTCACCACTTCAGGACCTCCCGGGTTTTGGTCTCCTACCCATAAGATACGACCTCTACGCCACCTAGAAAGGCCTTGTGGCGTAGAGCAAAGCGGGAGGAGATGTGGACCCGCGAAGCCTGTGTCCGTGTCCTCCACGAAGCCAAGCTGTCAGTCAAGTGCCACACAGGGCAGCGTCTCGGGGATACCCTCCCTGATGGTTGCTGCGAAGTGTGGACCCTTGAGGGAAAGGGCAGAAGCCTCCAATGCTCACCCTCCCCGCTGGCGCTGGCAGAGCCGGGCGGTCTTTCTCCCCAGCCTGCGTTTCTCGTTCGATGGCTCCAATTCCAGCAAGTGTTTCCACGTTCTTGCAAAGCGACGGCACTGAGGGTGTGCATGCAAGCCCTCCTGACAACTGTGCCGCTGAGCACGACTGCTGGGCTAGGTCCCTCGGCTACGTGGCACTAACCAGCCATTCGCTGTCCTCCGTGAGGAAAAAAAAATTATTTGGTGATTTGTTTGTTTGTCGATACAAGCAACAAGTACATTTCAAGGAACAAGAATTTTATAGGCATTAGTCTTTTAAAAAGTATTTCATAGGCAAATAAGTTCAGTAAAAAAAAAAAAAAAGCAACTTGTAAACACCATAAAACTTCTGTTTGCAGTATTTCCTAAAATTACAAAGCCGCGTAACTGATCACGGAAGAAAGACCTCCAGGACAGTAGCCCTGAGGGCAGGTATGCTGCTGGTCCCCACCACTCGCTTGTTTCTGGTGCTGGGACTCGCTGCCTTGGGTGAGGCAATGCCCCGGCCTAGAGAGTGCATTGGGTCACTCAGTGTCCCCACCGCCCCTGGGCCTGGGCCTGCCACAGCCTCTGCATGTGGGTGTCTCTGTCCTGTCCCTCTCTTCCTGGAGATTGCTTGTCCCAGTTGATTTTGGCTCTCTGTAGCGGGGCTCGAAGAGTGACAGAGGGGTGCAGAGGAGTCACTGATAAGCCTCCCCAGAGCCTTTGAGCTCTGCACTCCCTGGGCCCCAGTTGCCTGTCAGGGCCCTGCTGGCTGCCCTGGTGGCGGCACCTCCTGCATCGGTCACTGGCTCTGGGCCCCCCAGCTTCTGACACCCTCCCTTCCTTTTGAGCTGTATCCATGGCGGGCTTAAGAGAGGGGAACGGGGGGCCCTGCAGGGGACAGTGGGCAACTCTGGTGGGGAACACAGGGCATTCACCCGCATCATCTGCAACAGAGGGCGGGAGACCACAGTGGGGCCAGCACGAGAGGCGAAGGGCCTGAAGGGACAGGCAGGGGAAGAGGCCGTAGGACACTGGCCCACTTACCATCTCATCTCCCGGGGCCGGTGGGCAGGAGCGGGCCCAGGAGTCTTTGGGGGCAGTGGCCAGAGAGGAGAATGCTCCTTAACTGCTCTCACTGTCCTGCCCTGAGTCACTCCTTCCCCACTTTGTGCCTGGCAAGATGCTCTCTGCTCTCTGTGACTCGGGGATCACAGAGCCTACTCAGGGATGGATTTAAAAGATGCACTGCCTGCGTGTCTGGGGCTGAGATAGGTCCTGCAGCGGCCGCTGCAGCCTCTGCTCTGGGCCCGCACATCCTCTGTCCCCATGGCAGGTGCCCAGGACGCATAGGTTGACGACCCACCGGGCCTCAGGGTCCTTGATCAGGACTGTGACTCAGAAGGCCCCTTTGAGCTTTCAGATTCCCGAATGTGCATGTGGTCGCAGAGGTGGGGTCGTCATAGCTCTGTAAGGAGCTTCCTCCAGTCGCTATGTTAACCAGAGAGGAGGTTAGGAAACCTCAGGACCCCTGCGAGAGGTGAATATAGCCTTGTGGGAGTCGCCTACAGCTTCCCAAGGAAATGAGCAAGGTTGTATTTGATGATCTGTGTGAAAGCTAGCCTGGAAGGAGTCATTAGATTAAGCACTGATGTCAGCGGAAGGGAGCGTCACTTCCTGTGCTGGTCCCAGTGCCTAACGGGGCTGGGGGGACCCACTCCGTAACGAGGGTCTCCAGCATCTCCGCTGAGCTACACAATGGGATTGAAATCAGAGTTTCCCTGGGACTCCTGCTTTCACAGCACTGTGAAGTGAGCTTTGCTCTCTACCTGAGGTAAAACTTGAACAGGATTTGTGGTGCATAGATGTGGTAATGGCTTCATTCTTGACCCCTTGACCCAGGACTTAGGAGTCTGGTGACCCCAGCTAGTACATAATTGCTCATTCAGTCATTTAGCCCATGTGGACTGGGCACCCACTGGGCACCTTGCCCAGGTGACCTGGCTGTCAGCTGGGAAGATCGTTCTGTGAAAGGAGGTGTGTGTCCAGGGAAGGTGACTCGCAGTGAGCGCTACTTAGAGGGCGATGCTCAGGGAGCTGCCTGGTGGGGTGATGTCCTGGCAGAGACTGCAGGGGTCCACGGTGGACCAGGACTATCCCAGCTGTGGGACAGCATGCAGAAGTGGGCAGGGCCTGGAAAGGAGAGGAGGCCACATGGCTCAATTGGACAGCTGGGCAGACAGGAGAAGGCCGGCCTGGAAGGCAGGTGGGCCAGTCGTGCTCACAGAGGGAAGCTCCCATTACAGTGGGTCCCCGCCTATGTGTGGCGGCAGCTGATGCGGCCCCCAGCTCAGCCACCTTGCCTTGCGCAATGTGCAGCTTCCTCATTGGATGCTTTAGCTTCCCTCCAGCGAGCTAGAGCTCAGCTGGATGAAATCAATCTAACAGCATCGTCATCCAACTGAGAGCTCTCAGGTTGGGAATATCAGTTCCCTGCTGACTTAGCACACCGTGAACAGGGACTGACGGGGAAGGCCAGAGGCTGCCGGGGGGTCTCTGCCCCACAGGTACTGCCGTCCAGGGAGACACATGGGACAGCAGGACCATGTCCCGGCTCCTCAGTAGGTTGGGCCTGGGAAGAGTGAGGAGCAGGAAAGGGGTCACCTGGGACTGAGGGGCCCCTGGGGTCTTCCCTGGGCCTGTTTTTCCTCATTTGACCTCATAGTTTACCAGCCCTTAAATTCGCCAGACCTCTTGTGATCTTGGTGAGGTCGGCAGAGGCTGACTCAGGGACAAAGATGAGGTCATTATCAAGACAACCAAGTCCTCCAGAAGAAAGATCCAAGTGTGGAGCCCATCAGTACCTCATGGGTCCTCAGCAGCATCTGCCTGGGCAGCACGAGACCCAATGGCTGTGCAGTCACGTTCCAGGGGCAGGTAGCACCTGAAATACACATGAGTCACTCACCCAGCAAGAATCGCTGACAGTTGCTAAATCCTGGAGCAGCAGAGGCTGAGAATCAGGCTAGACACTGGTAACAAGCAGCATGCAGGGGTCAGTGAGCTGGGGTTAAGAATGGCAAAGGATTGGTGTAACAAGAGGCAGAGGTAGGGCTGAAAGCACGAAAGAAGGAGGAGAACAGTCCCAGCTGTGAGTTGGATGGGCAAAAGAAGATGAGAACAAACACAAAGAATGTAAAGGAAAGCAGGAAGCTGCTACTGAGGAGATGTGGAAGTGACCCACACTCAGAACTCAGGATGGCTGAGAGTCCCAGCTAGCAGAGAGGTTTGGGCCAAGGAGCTTTGCTACAGGAAGAATTGTGTCCCACAGAAAGACAAATACGTGAGGCCTCTTTGGAGATGGAGAGTTGCAGGAGAATTAAGTTCTGAGGAGGTTACGCTGAGCTGCAGCTCACCAAACGTGTGCCACCTCCCAGGTTTGCCCAGCACCATGGTGAGGCAAGAGAGAGAGCCTGGAGCAGCTGCCCAGTAGGACCAGTGTCTCCTAAGAGGGAGAGGCCACCAAGAGACCCTTGGTGAAGACACAGGTGGGGGCTGGGGATGCAGCTGCAGGTTAGAGACTCCACAGGGTGCCCAGGAATGCACCAGGCATCAGGCCTGCTGAGGAAGGGTTCGCCCCATGGGTGTCAGAAAGGCTAATGGTGCTGCTGACCCCATCCAGGCTTCCGTCTTCAGAGCTTGAGGCTGCATTCCTATTTCTTGGGGAAGCCCCGGGAGACACTGGCTGCAGCAGGGCTGGGAACCTGGACACCCTCAGCACTCTCCTATCTCTCAGGGAAGGTGCAATCAGCAAGACACAGACCCCAAGAGGCTGAAGGATTGTGCCAGGAGGACTGTTGCCCCCGTGGCTCCACTGCTGGGGGAGGGACTGTGTTTCCATGGTGGGACAATGCAGGGCACAAAGGAGCTGCTCCCAGCAGGGACAGAGGAGGGGCTCCCAGGGATTCAGACAGGCAGGGTCACTGTCTTGGGCCTCATCTTTTCATCCACAAAATGGAGACAATAATTGACTTGACCTCCTAAGGGAAAACAATTCTGAAAAGAAAGAGTGCCTATGACAGGGCATACAGCAAGTGCATAAGGTGCACATGAGCATGCATACAGTAGTACACACAAGGATGCATAAAATAGTACACACAACAGTACACACAAGGGTGCATATGATAGTACACACAATGGTGCACATAATAGTACACACAAGGGTGTATACAGTAGTACATACAACAGTATACATAAAGGGCATACAGTAGTACACACAAGGGTGCATATAACAAATAGTGCATTAGTAGAGCATGCAGCAGTGCATATACCAGTGTAGTAGATTGGTAATTCATGGTCAATTTAAACACTAGCTGAACTTAATCAGTGTGGTACTGAGTTTGGGCAGCATAAAAAGGAGACCTGGAGAGGAAGAATAGTATCGTGGGTTCTCTTAAGTGCTGCTGTTTGGAGCCGCTGGTTCTCCTGGAGGAGCTGGTCATGCTGTCTCCCCTGACATGAACTTGGCTGTTATCATCAGGGGAGCTCAGGGCTTTGTTGCTGAGAGTGGCTGATTTACTTTGGGGGCGCTCTGGTCCTTACTTTGAGCAACAATTCCTGGCTCTGGAGGGGAAGATGTGGGCTGTTTAATCTCCAGGAGACTCTTGTCATGCTGGCTTCCTGATATGTACTTGGCTGTTCTCACTGTTAGAGGAGCTCAGGACCTTGCTGTTGCTGAGGGTGGCTGTGGTACTTTCCAGGGGAGCCCTGGTCCTTGTTTTGAGTGTCATTTCTTGGCTCCAGTACAGAACCCTCAGCCTACTGGCACAGCTCCTTAACCCCACTGGCATAGACTTTCTATCTTCCACCACTGACCCTTGGGCCTTCCCAGCACAGATCTGTGGGATAGACTCGTGTGGGTCATTGTCGCAGGCTCTAGGCTTTCAGCTAAACTTATGCAGCTTATTGCCATGGGATCCAGGCCATTGGCTGGATTTCTAGGCTGTTAGTGTTGTGGACAGATTTCCTATACTTTCTTTGTATTTGACTCCCTAGGTGAGCATTATAAATAATATAAATTCTGTATCCTGTTTGTAATTGTTCTTGCAATGCCTGACTGCAACAACCAACAGATGTGCACACCCCAGGGTTCTGAGCTTTCCCCCACCCCTAAGCCCTCTCTGGAGTCCCCAGCACTCATACATCTCCTCCCTGTCCCTACCACAACCCCTCATCCTCAGGGCCTGCTTCTGTCTTCAAGACCACCCCACAACACGTGATCACCTTTGCTCCACGAGACACCAAAACACAGTCTGCCTTTCTCCGTTCACCTTGCCTTCCAGCCAGATCTGGAGGCTCCACTAAAAGCCAAAGGAAGAGGAAGACAGGCATATGCTCACAAGTCAGTGCTTGCACCAAATGGCCATGCCAGCCCCTTTCTTTCCTAAGCATTTCCTTTGACTTTGCTCCAATCCAGCCTGTAATGTAGAACAATACCCAGCACACAGGATGTGCTCCTCTGGGCTAATGTCTTCATTCTTGGCTTGGGCCAGAAGGAAAGAGCAGCCAAAGAAAAAAAGGAGATAGCTGGTAGCTCCAGAGAACTCCTCCATGTCTCTGAGCAAATGGGAGAGGCTCTCCTTTGGAAAAGGGCATGGGAGCTCAGAATTCCAACATCAGCCTTGCCAGGCAGGCCTTGTACTCCCCACCCCCCTGCTGAGCTAGTCATCCAACAAATGATCTGATTATTGGTGGCCTCAACCCAGCCTTACTATAGGACAGCAATGAGCCCCAGTCTTGTAGTGCTGGCTGCTCACGATGTAACAGGATCCTGGCCATGCTAAATGCTCCATCTGGAGCCGGCTCTGAGCACCAGGAGAACTGGGTCCACTGTGCCTAAAGGTCTTCAAGAGATGGCTCAAGTTTCCCAGACTGTCACAGCATGGAAACAAACCCCTCTTTCAGCTGTTTAAACAACCTCAGGGAGTAGTCTGTTAGGTCCCTGTCTTCTGATACATTTGCTCCATACACTGTTACATTGTTACCTTCTCTCTATCAGCTGTTAGGTTGTTGCACACACTACACACTCTGCTATGTTGTCACAGACTCCACAAATTATTGCATGGTTGCATTCACTCTCCTCACTGTTGCATCCTTACATTCATCCAGACCACCGTTCCTAAGCAGCAAATTTGTGCCAGGCTCTGTTCTGCTGCTGGGTCCCCAGCAGTGAAAAAAGCAGGAAGACTGAAACCTGTGGAGGAGCCTGTGCTCTGCCTGGGGAAGCCTGAGGAAACAGCATGGAGAAGATGGGCTTGGAGAGCATGGGGCTGCCTCAGTGAAAGGGCTTCTTGGGGGCTGAAGGCAGAGCAGTCCCAGTGGGCTGGCTCCTCCTGAGCGAGGCACAGGGCTCTGTATCCACTCTGCTGGGCAGAAGTGGCCCTGTGTTCCCCACATCCCCACACTGCCACCCCTTGTACAAACACCAGGCCCATCCTGATGACTCATTTCAACTTGATGACCTCTGTGTACAACAGTGCCAAGTAAGGTCATCCTCAAGTCAGACTCCTGTAACACAGGAGTTTTGGTCACCTAATGGCCAGATTCAGTTAATAATTTCTACTTTGAAGCAATCTTTCTGCCCATTTTCTCCTCTTACAAGTTCAGTGACACTCGTAGAAGTTCCTGCTTGGTGTAGGGTTGTCATTTCAACAGTTAGAGATGTCTCCAGCAACAGGCAGAGGAGAGAAGGAATGAGATAGCTTCCAGCCCGGGCAGGCAGTGTCCCAAGCCTGCCCAATGCATCACCAAGTTGGAGGCAAACTGAGATGGAGCAGGAAACTCAAAAGCTGTGGGGAGATTTTTAATCATGTGTGGCAGGATTGTGCCACATGCTGATGCCCCAGCACTCACTGTGGCCCCGTGATTCTGCTACACCACACAGGGCTCCTCACCGACCTGGCCCAGCTTCTCCAGGGCAGGGCCCTGCCCACCTGTGATACCAGCCTGGGCTCCACTTATCCTCCTACTGCACACTGCACTGAGCTGCAGACACACAAGGGTGCACCATGCACACACAAAAAGCACACACAGATACAGGCATGTACATGCACACCCAAATACACACATGTGCACACATACATGAAAGCATGCATACACACATAAACCCATATGTGCACAGATACACAAACACACGTGCACAAACTCAGGCATTTACACATACACAAAAGCATACACATGCCCACATATTAACACATAAAAACAAATAAATATACATAAACCCATGCATGTACATGGACACTCACATCCCACACACATAAACACAAGTGTGTGTGCACACACACAAAAGCATGCACATGTGCATAGCCCATGCATTTTCCTCCTGCTCCTCTAGTTTCGACAGCAGTTGCTGGTCCCCAAGGTCCCTCAGACCCTGACAGGGGACTCTATTCCTGGGTGCTGGGTGGCACCTGTCCTGCCCTCCTCTCACCTCTGCCACACATTTGGGTCAACCCTCACCAGCAGGGTCAACCAGGTACCATTCCATCCTTCATCAGCCAATCCGAGTCACATCCAGGTCACAAATCCTTCCCAACTAGGAGGAGGAAGTGGCTCTAGCTCGACCTGTCAGCCCCGCCACAGGAGGTGTAGGGCGAGTATTTCTCATAGAGTCAGGTTAAATTAGGTCTTGGATGTCACAGGAAGGCAGAGATGAGGCTCTGTGCTTTAGGACAAGATGTGGGTTGTTGGTCAGTAGTGTCACGTAGCCCTGCCCTGAGTGATAGATCTGCACCCCTGGAGGGGCCATCTTGGACTGGGAGCAAGAGAAGCCTGGGGGAAGGCCTGGCTTAGCTCAGCCCATGGAGACGGCCCCTCAGCAGCAGGGATGTGGCCACTTGTCCCTGACCAGGGCCCCCAGCACCCCAGAATCCACTCTCTGCTCATTTTCTGGGAGACCAGAGCTGCTGGAAATGAGGAAGTGACCAAGCTATTAAGCAGCTGGGAGGTGTATGTCCCGGCACCCTTGCAAAAGTCCAGGAGCAAACACCATGCTTCTAAACTTACAGAGAAAAAGGCCCTGGACGCAGCAAAGTGCACGCCGCACAGGGCCCCTGCCGGAGTGACGCTGGGCCCTGGGAGGCCCTGCTGTTGTATTCCTCAGGGGTTCCCTGGGGTGCAAGCCTGAGGCCCGCGCAGCCCAGGGAAGGAGCCCATGGGACCCCAGGCTGTGCTGGGAGACTCAGCCAAGGGTCTCGGCCTTGACAAGAGATGGCTGGGCAAGCCAGAAGCTCAGGTCAGGCAGGGTGGAGTGGGGGTCTTTGCAGTAAGGACCAAAGCAGGAACCGGAGGCAGGGCTTGCTCTGCGGGCACTCAGGGCAAAGGACATGGGGCAGTGGTGACCCCGTCCCAAGGCTGGCTTCTAGGCAGTGAGTGCTGGCTGTGTTCTGTGCCACCTCATCTAACATAAGTGTTCCCTGGTGCTGACCCAGGACCAGCAGCACTAGCTCCTGACAGGACACTGTGCCACACATGACACTCAGGCGGGTCCTGTCGTGTGGATCTAAGTGTCTCAAGGCTGTGTGTTAAAGTCTCCTTCCTCGGCTTGGTGCTGCTGGGCCTGGAGGGAACCTCAGGGAGTGGGGAGGCGTGGCAGGAGTCCTGGGCCGCGAGCTGTACCCATGCAGCAGACACTCAGACCTTGTCCCTTCCTCTTTCTTGGGTCCCAGCCACTATAAGGTGCACAGCTTGCTCTGCCCTATGATGCCTGGGCTGAGACCCCAACTGGGAGGCGCAGGGAACCATTGCACTTGCCGGTTGATTGTCTCAGATGCTTTGCTGCAGTCATACAAAGCTGCCCGAAGTGCTGTGTCTGTTGGGGTGGGTGCTTTGGCTGTGACTTATCTCACCAAAAGCTGGCAGCCTCCTGAGGCTGGGTCCAAAGCTCTGCCCGCATGAAGGGTGGCCCAGGAGCCCAGGGGGATCTGTGAGAGGAGGGCCCAGCCAGACATAGCCACAGGGTAAACTGCAGTGTGGACAGGTTCCTGCAGGTGACAGTGGATTTCGACCAAGGGTCCTCGATCCCAGAGGTGGCCAGGCATTTTTTACCAGGTAGTCAGAGGCCAGGTCAGCTGGAGCTGCCCCGAGCCGGACACCCAGGGCCCTCACCATGGGTGTTTCTGCGGCCCTCACTGGCCCCACAGAAATCAGATCACATGCTGCCTGGAGTCAGATATGTGACCGGCTCAGCGCTCCGAGAAAGACTTCACCAGCGATGAAAATAACTTTTGCCTGCTGCATTTAACATCTGGTGTCACAGATTTTTGCTGAGAGCCATACAATCACTAACTTGCAGAGAAAACCTCATTGTTGAAAATATATTTATGGGGGTGGGGCTTGCAGTGGGGCCTGGATGTGTTCCGGGGCTGCCTTGCCACGTGCCGTGCGGCTCTTTGTCTCCACGGTGGATGATGAATCTCCTGAGGCCGCAGGAGAAATCTGGGGCAGCAGAAGAACAGGCCCAGGCCAGCAGCTCTGCCCTGACCATCAAGGGCCCAGGAAGAGCTCCTCACCCTGGAACATTCACTTCCTTATCTACACAACACAAGCAGCCAGCAAGTGTAAAAACAGCCGCCACTGGGCTCACGGGCAGGGGCTGCCTGTTGTCTCTCTTCCTTTGCTGCCCCTGACATTTCCTCTTGGCCCCATCTGCCTGCACACTGGCATTTGTCAAGGGCCGTCTGCACCAGGCGCCTGCCTCACTCGGCCAAGGCCATGTTCCACAGAGCCAGCTCCGCCCTGCCCAGCCCATGTCCCCCGGGGAAGTGGGATCCTGAGAAGGGGATCAGCAGCTCACCACACTGGGCACCAAGCAGTCCCCGTGCTTGCTGATGCAGGAGGGAACTGTGGGGCAGAGGAGCCCACAGGAAGTACGCGTGTGGTGCTGCTCCTTCAGCCAGGGTGGACAGGGCCTGGGAACTCAGGAGTTGGTGGCAGAAAGGTGAGCCTCAGCCTGCCTGGAGAGCAGGGAGTCCAGGCCCCGCTGTGCCAGTTGGTCTTACATGTCCAGGTGAAGTCCCATCTCAGGGGCTGCTGGGGGTAGAGGGCAAGTGACCTGCCCCAGCCCCTGCAGTGTGGCACAGCTGTCCCCTGCACTCATCCTGCGCTGTCCCTCCCAGGACTGTGTGTGGTGTCTCCCTCCCGGCCTCCTAGCCCTGCCACTCACTCCCGCTGTCTGGGTTTCCATGCAGCCCAGCCCCCCCACCCCACCCCGCCTCCGCTCACTCAGGGTGGCAGCCTCGAGTACCCTTCCCAGCACGCAGAACAAGAGGAGACAGAGCCCATGAGCCTCTCCAGAAGCGAGGGACGGCTGGCCCTGCATGTCGTCCCAGGATCCACCCAGGCCGTGCATAGCCATCTCGGCACGGTGCCGGAGCTTCTTCCCCCACAGCTGGCCTGGAGGAGGCCTCCACTCCCTTCCTCTAGGGCCTGCCTTCCTCCTCTAGGACCTGCCTTCCTCTAGGGCCTGCCTTCCTCTAGGACCTGCCTTCCTCTAGGCCTTGCCTTCCTCCTCTAGGACCTGCCTTCCTCCTCTAGGGCCTGCCTTCCTC
>PVLA01009279.1:0-45036 GCA_004027455.1 Hydrochoerus hydrochaeris | reverse complement strand
CATGTAGGTGCAGCAGGCCCAGGAGGTGCTGGCTGCAAGGCCTTGTTTCTCTGCCTTCTGCGGTTACTTCCGGGCCTTCTGTGTAGCTGAGACCCATCACACAGCCTCTGCTCCATGCTCCACCATCCTGTGGAGAGCAACAAGTGGTCTTCACCCACACAAGGTTTCTCCCCATGGGGTCTGTGGGGGTCCTGAGGTCCCTGGATTGGGCCCTGAGGCTGACCTGGCCTCCGGAGGTGGCTTCCGCCCCTCTTCTCCACTGGCCCTGAGAAGGTCATGTGAGGAAGCGAACAGGGATGTGCAGGCCAAGCCACGCGTGCCAGACACAGCGGGGAGGTGTGAGAGTGGAAGACCTCGGTGGTCCCACGAGAACACTGGGCCCTTCTCAGTGTCCCCAGTCTTTACTGAAAGGTCACTGCTGCTCCCTAATTACAAAAGTAACCATTTTCTGTAATAAATTATTTTTGGGTCTTTTGTTTTTTTCTTTTTTGAGACAGGGTCTTTCTATACAGCTCAGGCTAGCATTGAACTCACTATGTACCCCAGGCTGGCCTCAAAATCTTAGTAATCCTCCTACCTCAACCTCCTGAGGCTGCACCACCTCTCTCATCCCTTTGAAGCAGTCTCACTATGTAGCCCAGGCTGGCCTTGAACTTGAAGTGATCCTTTTGCCTCAGCCTCCTGAGTGCTGGAATTACAGGCATGTGCTACCATGCCCAGCTAAGGAAAGTAGCTTTTAATATCAGCAGATACCAACAAGCCTGCTAACAGGAGACTAAGCCCAGAGAGAAACCTAAACTTGACCTAGTGCACTTAGGAAGCACCTACCATTCCCAGAAGCAGCACTGGGGTTGCCAAGACTGGCGAGGCAGGATCTTGTCCTGCCAGGGCTTCGGGATGCTAATTTGTAATTGCTGTTGCCCAGATGCTTTAAACTGAGCCCTAGTGGCCCCACCCCCTGCACAGTTTCAGCGGAGCTCTGGTCCTGCTCCTGCCCCTGCTGCTGACCCTCCTCCTTCTTATGAAGCTGACCTCCCGTCAGGAGTCAGACCAGGCTAATAGATGGACATCTGAGGGGTGGCAGGCATGGGACAGGACGGCAGCCTCGCTTCGTCCCCAGTGTGGGCCCAAACTCTTGTCCCCTGCCCTAGTACAGGAAGGGGAAGGTATGCTCAGGAATGTCCTGGAAGCACCAGTCCCCAGGGCCTGAGGACCCTGCAGTTTCCAAACATTTGACCACAGATGGTAGAGACGCTCGGGGCATCCTGGGAAACTTGTCTGGGGATGAGTGGTGGTACAGTGGCTAAGCAGCGCATATTGTTCTACTATTGAGCAAGCGAACACTGGATTTGGTGCCCTGAGATCACTCTTCTCTCCCAGCCACTGCTGAAGCCCTAACTGTGTGCAGAGGTCAGCACTGGTCTGGCCCTGTCCATACTGCACGTCTCGCCCACTGCTTCAAATGCTTTAGCGGGATGCGCCTTCTAGGGCTCCGGCCCTCCTCCAAGGCTGGACTCTGCTCCGTGGCGCTGCCCGGAGCCCGGGAAGGGCCCCTCCTGCTCTTGCCCGTAGGTGCATGGGCTTCTTCTGCTGCTCAGCCGCCTTCCTGGCTGTCTTCCTGCCGGGTTCATTCATCTTGCTATCCAGGGACTTAGTACCAGGGCTGACTCACAGTTTTCTAATAAGAGACAGAAACAGGGCTGGAGATGGAGGTTAAACAAACCCCAGTGAGAAGAGATGAAGGAAAGAGACGTTTGGGAAGTGTAGGCGAAGCCCAGTGGTAAGTGGCGTCTCGGTTTCAGAAGGGTTTCCAGCAGTACCGGTGATGTCCAGATGGGACAACGGCCAAGCTGGGGATGGGAGGACAAGTTCCGAGGAAAGCAGACTTCAGGCGCAACCCCAGGAGGTCAGGGGGAGCTCGCCCCAGAGCAGCCAGGGTGTGGGGTACAAACCTGAGTCCTCAGCTCACTGGAGTCCCCTAAACTGCTCTTAGCAGGGAGAGGACTGAACCCAGCACAGGGCCAGGACTGGGCCGCAGGTGTAGGCTAAGTGGGGACACCTGGAGGATTAGAGGCATGTGGGGACAGGAAGGCACACTGGTTGCCGCTGCCGCCATGTGGCCTCTGCCTTTATTATGCAGCCACAGGCTCCCATGCAGTGCTCACTGCACTCCCAGCCCCATTGCAGAAATGCAGCTTCAGGCTATTTTCATTCGTACCTAGAAATTAACCTCTGAGGGTCTGTCATCAGAGGTCTGCTCCCCACACAGGCTCAAATCCACGCTGGCAGGCTTAGTTACCCAGGAGCGGAGCAAAGGCCATACATGCAAATTGTCTGGGTGAGAGGAAGACAAATAAGAATATGCACATGACATTCTTTCTCCCAAGAAAGTTGTGTTCTGCTAGTGGCTGATGAGGCAAAAAAAAAAAAAAAAAAATACACAATTTGGGTCAGGGGATTTATTATATAAATTATTCATTTGTTAATGTTGCAAAGGCAAAGATGGGGTTTGAAACATACTTTGTGTTATTTTATAGCTTCTTAAGTTGGATGGAAATGATTTCTAAATAAATCCTAAAATCCTAAACCCATATCTAGTCCACAAGTAAGAAGGAAGAAGCCATCACACTAGTTTAGGACGATGCTATGGGCAGTGTTGGTAATGGTAAGGAAACGCTTCAGTAAAACGGGAGAAGTGGCAGGGGAGCACCATCCTTCTATGTCTGGGCGGAAATTCTAAGGAATAGGAGAAGATCTCCTGTTTTGCCCCCACTTCATTTATTAATTTGGTCTCCTGACAGCAATGAGAAAAGAGAAATGCTGGCTGGCTGGGTGGGTGGGTGGATGGATGGATGGATGGATGGATGGATAGATAGATGAATGGATGGATAGATGAATGGATGGATAGATGAATGGATGGCTAGATGAATGGATGGATAGGTGCATGGGTGGATGGGTGGATGGTGGGTGGATGGATGGATGGCACTTCTAAAAGTCGGATAATTTTAAGCACCTGTATGGTGTTTTCCCCCAAATCCATAGTACTTTCTTAACCTTGTACTTCTTGGAATGATTAAGACAAGTTCCTAAGCAACACAAGTTTCAGCTGGGATCACTTCTGACTTTGACATTATAATAAAATTGCTGAGATTCACCCTCACCCCGTTCCATGAGGCTTCAAATTATTTTATTTTATTTTATTTTATTTTATTGTACTGGGGATCAAACTCCGGTACCTTGCACTTAGCAGGCAGGTGCCTATTCTGCTAAGCTAAAACCATGGCCCCCTCACGCCATTCTAAATCAAAGCTATACTCTCCACACTGTTTCTAATGCTGGACTCTAGAGTTTAAACATTGTTTATCTCTTGTTACTCAGGTTTTTTTTTTTCATTTCTGCTAAATTTAGATAACATTCTTGCTTCCCCCTTCTGTGTCAATCAACTTCTCTCACTGGAGCAAAATATCTGACACCAACTTAAAGGATGAGAGGTGGTTCTGGCTCATGGTTTGAAGGTCTCAGTCCATGGTTGGCTGGCCCCAAGGTGGGAACATCATGGTGGGAAGGTGTGGGGGAAAGATGCTCACCTCATAGTAACAGTTCCAAAGAGGAAAGTCCAAGCACCAGACATAAGCCCCAAGGTCATGACTCCATGACCCCCCAGATCCACCAGAAGTGTGCTTTCTAATCCCTGAGTCTCTCAAGCCAGTCAAGTTGGCAGCCCAGCCTGACTGTCACACACCTTCCTATATATGTCATCTTCTTTCTGTTCTATGGGGACTGAACCACAAAATTTTGCTGTTTTCCCTTGATTTATCTAAACATCACTCCTGAGCAGTTTACTAAGAACATAGGGGAACAGTGTCAAAACAGAACAGAAGAGTACATGCCTGAGCCTCCACTAAGCAATTAGACATTTCTGTTCTAAACATCTCAGCATACTTGCTCTCTCCCACAGAGCTCCAAAATCCCTGTTCCTTCCTGTCTGTTTAGATCTCTCTTCTCCTCTCCTCAGAGCTTGGCCAGGTGGTGACACAGAGCCTCCTTACTGTCCCCAGCAGCCCACTGGCCCGTCCAGCACATATCCTTCTGGCACACAGTGTAACTTAGGACGTTTGGGGGGTGACCCCTGGTCTCCTCTTCCACCTCCCACATTAAAATCAACTCCTAAGGGCTTAGAGATCCCACCAAACGCAGCCATGGTTGTTGGGACCACATCCACAGCCAGCTGCACCAGGCAGTAGGAATAGCCCTGCCCGCAGCAGAAGCCAGGCCCTCACTTTGCTGAGGACACAGTCTCAAGGGAGACAGAGAGGCTTGGGCCCCCGCAGGAAAGAAACGAGGACTCCAGTGAGACTCCTCAGCACATGCCAAGTAGTCTGGGGCAGAAGATTCAAAGCCAGGCCCAAGCCCAAACCAAAGTCCTGCTGACTTCACCTTTCAACCATGGGATTTTATGCATCTTTTTAACAAAAAAATTATTTTATATAATAAAGACATAACCAGGTGTGGTAGCACACACCACACCTTAATCCTGGTACTTGGGAGGCTAAAGCAGGAGAGTCAGTGTGAGTTTGAAGTCAGCCTGTGTTTCATAATGAGTTCAAGCCCAGCCTAGAATACATAGTGAGACCCTGTTTCAACAAAACAAAACAAAAAACAAACATGCAAATAAAAACACATACTGCCATGGACAAACATGTTATATAAAATATGACACACCATTATGTAAGATCTTCACTGAGTGCACATGTCATCTTGAGATACTGCACCAAGGAGAAAGCTAGGCATGGACAGGAACTCGTGTGGGCTTCTCAGGGGAGGAAGGGCGGCCAGTATGATTGCACTCCTGTCACACTTGGGGTTGCACCGGCTTCTTTGTCTCACAAGGCCACTGAGAGGACATTGCCAGGGGAAACTGAGGCACAGGAGTTCAGGTAGGGCTCAGCTTCTAGAGACAGGAAGTAGCAGGGCAGGGCCGATCCCAGGTCTTCCTGAGCCAGAACCTGCCATCCTTCCTGGTCCTGGAGAGCGCCCCCACACTGCACAGGAGGACATGGAAAAGGGAAGGCAGGGAACAATGCAGAAGCAACCTGGGATGGGTTTGCAGGAGGCTGCACCCACCCCAGATGCCCTGGCCCTCCTACCCTGCCCTGTATCTGTGCTGCTGTTGATTGACTCATGGTTCCATCTCCGCTCTGACCTGTGCTCTGGACCGTGGGGTGTGACATGGGGACTCCTCAGTTCTCCTCACCCCTGACTGGCCACCAGCCACTTAGAAAACCACTTCTCCAGGCTTGGGTTTCTTCTCTTGTAGGAGGATTGTGTTGGAAAAGGAAGTCTACACCTCACACAGCCTCTATCTTGTGGTCTGTGAAAACAGAATTCCCCTTTATTCTCCGCTCATCAGACAACGGTGTCTGGGTCCTTCCCAGGGTGGGAGATGGGCCAACGGGGTGTGCGTGGCATTGCCCAGCACAAGCCAAGCTGTACCTTCCCTCTGCTTGGAGTGGCTGAGCACCCTGCAGGGCCCCATTGTTATGCTTAGGCCCTGGGGTCCACCAGGGTGCCCTGGAAGCCATTTGCACTCAGTGGAAAACGCCTACCCAGGCCCCAGGTGTCTGGCGCACTCCCTGCCACACAGAGAGGAGAAAACCAGGGCCAAACCCAGCTCTGAGCAAAAGACCATTTTCCACATGTGGTGCCTGACACAGCCACAGTCTCAGTGCAGGCTCTGGTGTGGGAGCCATGGAAGACTTGGTCCTCTCCCCTGGCCAGCAGCCATGGGGATCAGAGATATCAGGGCGGGGGCCAGGGCCAGGCCCAGGGCCAGCAGGAACACCGAGGGACACACACCTGGTGGACGCAGTGTTTGGGCCCTGTCGCCAGCCTTGCTGAGCCAGAGGGAGGGTGACGTGAACAGTGCGGGACAGAGGCACAGGTATATGCACCATCGCTGGCCTCTCTCAGAAGCCCCTGCAGCCTCAGGCCTCCTTCCTGCCCTGCTGGGTGCTCTGGGCAGAAGGGCAACAGCCAAGCAGGGTGAGAGCCAACCCTGGGCAGTGCAGAAGTGGCTCTGGGATCCTAGAGAAGGCTGGGGGCCTCGGGCCATCACAAGGTCAGCATCACTGGCCCCCGCAGGGCACCTACACATGGCCATTTGTGTCCCCTAGGCCGAGCACACATGTGTGACCACTATCACCTGGAAAAGTCCTCTGCCAACAAACACAGGCCCACAAGCCTCTGCCTTGCTCCCTTTTCCCTGGCTTTTCAACTGACTCACAGAGCAGACCCTGCCCTGCCTGCCAGCCTCCCCCCCGGGAAACTGCAGGCCCTCAGCCTCCCAAGGCCCCTGCCACTCCTGCAGGGCGTGGGGACCTCACCGCACAGGGGCAGCCAAACCCAGAGAGGAAACAAGAGCAAAGTGGTTGCATCCTTTCGCAATCAAGCCTGGTAAAAGCCGGCGGTCCCTGTGCTGTGAGAAGACTCAGCGTTTCCAGCGGCCGCGTTTTATTTCACATAATTGTAACCATCTCGGCCATCAATTAACGTTGAATGTTACCTTTGGGATGGGATCAATTAGGGACCTGCAGATTGAATTTGGAATCATGATTAGCCTGTTTTACATCTTGCCTCATTTTCTAAAATATACAATTGTCTGATTCTGCCCAGTTTTTAAAAACATATTGTAAACTTATTTATTTTTTTAAACCAAAACAGACACGGGATGCCAGTTGGTCTTGGGAACCAAAGCAGAATGGAGGCTGGAGCAGGGTGGGATGGGATGGGGGTGAGGTTGCATTTGATTAGAGTCAATTCTTAAGTTTCCATGGCAAGAAAACACTGAATGTAGGGTAATGGTGGCTGGATTTTCTGAAGAACTGAAATCATTATGCCCTGGCTGCAATCCAAGCTCTGCCTTCTCTGGGTTACGGTTCAAAGTGGCGTGGAACATGCCCCAGCGCTGTAGTCATTCGTGTAATGTCACTGAGCCGAGCTTCTGGAAGGAGACAAAGGACTTCGTGTCCCAAAATGCTCTGCTGGCAGAAAACCGACTGCAGCATGAGCTACGGCGGCGTCCCTGGGCTGGTTCAACCCCACGTGTGTGCTGACTAAAGTGGGGGGTGGCAAGCGCATGCTGGTGTGAGGCACTAGTGGCTGGAACAAAGCCACATGGAGGAGTGCATTTGTTCGGGGTAAGTTGGGCCACGGCAGCTCTCTGCTCTCACTCCCACACGGGCACAGGGCACACGGCACAGGCAGGTGCAGCGTGAGGCCCAGGGCTGATCTGCCAGCCAGCCAGCCTGGGCTTTTCCACCTACAGAAGCCCTGGTCTGCAGCCCTGGCCAGATTCATCAGCGTGACAAGAGAGTCCAGCTCCACCTGCTAGGGATGCGTCTCGCATGCAAATCAGGCTGCGCACCAGTCCTTGCCCAGCTTTCTCCTTGCCCCCGCATCCTTCAGGATTTGATTTTCACTGCTAGTGTCCAGCATGGGAGGAAAACCTGGAACGTTCGTGCTGGGAAAAGCACATCAGCAGGGTCCCCTTCCACACAAACCGCACGGCCAAACGCGGCCACACAGCACTGCTGCCTTTGCCAGCAGGCAGAGGGCTCCATCTGGACAGAATCTCTTCCAACTGAGAGGCATCCAAGGTGCCTTTGCTGGGTGGGCGCAGCTGCCTGTGGCGGCTCAGCCCTGCTCCAGGCACCTCGGTCATCGTCCTGTGCTCTGAGCCAACTGCCCGCCCAAGCGGTCTGCAGCTCATTCAGAGCGAACCATCGTCAACACTTTTCTCCACCAGGGCAGCCCTGGCCCAGGGTAACCACAGCCCAGGGAGCTCTGCAGGGCCTCCAGAGAGGCTCAAGGCAAACACTGGGCTAGACTCAGGCTAAGACCACCACTGGCCAGGGCCACCTGCTCATTCCTCTGCCCCTGTCCACTCAGGGACAACAGCAGAACTCACTGTGAGACCAGAGTGGCCCCTGCCCTGTGTCCCACATACAGTTCTGTGACCTTTGACGGCCCTAGAACCTGGGCCACATAGACACAGCCCTCGCTGTTCTGTTATTCAGGGGTCCAACGGAGCATGCACTGTGTGGAGGGCAAGAGTCAGGTGGCATGGAGAAGCACATGGACAGCCCAGGCTGCATCCGGCCAGCAGGAACCCACTTCCTCCCCCAGGGGTTCCACAGGGTCCTGAGGGCTCTTGGCAGGGCTGTGCTCTTAGGACGACTGGAGCTGCAGAGCCTCCAGGAAGGGGCATCTCTGGCCAGGGCTGTGTCCGCCTGCTCCTGAAAGTGGCTGTGGCCATCGGTGGAAAGGGTCATGCCAGGCCTTTGTGGGTTCAGCAGGTTTTGGGAAGACACTTCTGGAGCGTGGAGGGAGCTGCTGCTGAGGAACATGGAGGGAAAAACCCCCGTGAGCAAGAGTTCCCAGTGCGCCACACTCCTGCCCTCCACAGAGCTCTGGCCACCCCAGCCCAGACTCAGCCCCTTGTCCTCTGCCCTGTCCCTCACCGGAGGAAGGCTTCAGGTGCAGAACCTGCTCCATTCTTGGGCTGCCAAAGGCTGGGTCACAACCTCACACGGCCACATCGCCGAGCCTTAGCAACCTCACAGCCTTTTCCCCAAGACGGCTTCCTCCTGAGGAAAGTCAGCGCCACACAGAAAGGGGCACACGTGCTAAGGGCACCCGAGGCGCCAGCGCAGTCAGCGCCGAAGTTCCTGCTGCTTCCTGATCACCCTCCGCTGCAATGCTGTGCCACATCCCGCACCCAAGAACACCGAGTCCTCTCCACAGGATTCTCCCTGGCGAGGAATCTGCAGGTGGGGGACGTCCAGCTGGACCCAGGCTGGCCTTCTGGTTACCAAACTCCCTGCCTCCTGCCAAAGGCCACTTAAAAAGCTCGATGAGAAGTGTGAGGATCTACAGCTGGGTCCTGGCATCAAGGGACGGGACCCAAAGACCATTAGAAATGGGGAGCTACACCAGGACAGACAGACAGTGACGGACCTGGGTGAGAGTCCAGGCTGTGCGAGGAGGCCTAGTCTCGTTAAGTGAGCTACTTCCTCCAGGGTAACCATGGTAAGAGCAGTGCCTGACCTGGGGGCGGCTTCTGGTGAAATGAGATCATCGCCGGGCACCAGGCTCGGTGCACCTGAGCGAGCCTGCCACTCACCCTCACGGTGGACGTAATGTTACAGTTTGCGGCGTGGCGTGGATGCCATGTTTGATGAGAGTCTCTCGCCCCTGAATGTCCTTTCTCAATTCACTCAGACAGCTGGGCACTGGCTGGCTTAGCACGTGGACAGAGGGTTACAGACCTGTCATCCCTTCTACGGACCTGCTAGACAGAAGTATGATTTGTCTTATCAAAACCTTTGTATGTTGAAGTTATTAAATCTTGGTTTATATTTGCATCAGACATTTGTTTGTCTGTTAGTTTTATTAAAAATACTTTTGATACACGTTTGTTAATTTTTTGTACTCAACCTATCTGAGCTTTCCTTTGTGACTCTTCCCTTCAATTTCAAGCTTAGAAAATCCTTCCTGCACAGAGATTAGAGAGCTATTCACAACATTTTTGTTCTGGTGTAAAAATACTTTTTGAAATGTCAAGTGATTCATTAACTAAATAGAGTCTGAAATTTAATGTTGACGGTTTCTTCTCTCATAATCAACCTCTCTAGTCTATGCTTGCAGAGAGGACATTCCTCATAATCTTGTTTGAAGGGTGAAACAAGAGTCAGAATTGAGTCCTTCCTTGAAATCCTTTTCTGGGTTTGGCCCCCACCCCTGCCTAGCTGGACAGACCCCTGGAGTATGAAAAGACACACAGACATTTGAAGACACATTCGCTAGTGCTGAAGACTTGCTTGGTGTGGTCTCAGTCCTCCAGGGATGCTCCTAGTTCTTCCCACAGAGAGACGTTTGCAGAGGAGACATTGGCATGAGGCTGGTCCAGCTCGGAGCTCAGCCCTGCCCTTAGCCCTGCACTCACATAAACTCTCAGAATTGCTCCTTGCTCAGAATGGAGGCCTCTCCTCTAAGGCAGGACACGATAATGCACGTCAAACTCCCTGGCCAACAGTGGTGGCTGCACTGCAAGGTGACTGCACTGCTGGCCAGGGCCATGGTGCCCATCACTAACAGAATAAACTGCTCTCGCCATGCAGGAGGGCACCTCAGACTTCAATGACTCTGGGACCGAAGCAGGTGGGTGGTGATGGGGTGACTGCTGGGCCCAGGGAGAGATCACTGGTTGCCCAAGCTCCCATGATAAATGACCATAGCAGGGTCATTTAACCGACACCAACGTACTGTCTCCAGACTCCTCTGGGCTCTGCGAGAGAGGAAATCTCAGCTGTGGGCTTGCTGCCGTCAGCTCCTCCATGAGTCTTTCTTTTTAGACATTTGTCGCTAGATTTAGGACCTGAATAATTTTATCTTGAAATCTTTAACTACACCTGCAAAAGCCTTTTCCCAAACAAGATCCCATTCACACTCTCCAGGGGCCATTCTTCAATCAGCTGCACACAGTGCCTCTTCTAAGGGAAGGAGGCAGGGAGATAATGGTCAGCCATGCCTTGAGCTTCACCCCTGAGTTACCTGATCAATATCTGAGCAGCAGCATTTTAATCATCTCCTCCAAACATCTAAATCAATAGAAAACCCAGATGCTGAAATGCATGGAAACCAGAAGCAAAGACGAGAGCCACATACATACGAGACCTAGAGTTCCTCCTTGGAGGGATCCAGGGCCCCACTGAAAACTCCAAAGACAACAGAGTCAGGAAATTCTCGAGCATGTTTGAAAAGCACCCTAGCTGGACAGGGGTTTGAAATGCTTTCTTCCTGCTGCCCGTATTGCTAATGACTGGCAGGAAGCATCCAGGTGATCTAGATCATTTCCTTGAAAACGCAGACCCGTGGTAAACGCTAAAGATAAGGCAAGCTGACCACCGAGGGGAGCAAGGCCCTCGATGCCCTCCCAAGACAGCTTCTGCCAAATGCAGTAGATCGTGCCTGTTTGGGGGATGAGTGTCTGTACATCTTTGCATTCTGTGTCCTGGAAGTGTTTTGCAAAATGATCGGTGTGGTCACAACTATGTTTCCTCAGTTTTGAGCCCCATTTTCTTCCTTTTCCAGATCAACTTCAGGTGGACTTTCAGGGTTTCCCCTTTCCTGGGATTTTGAATGCTCAAACTTTATGACTCCTGCCAGATCTTTAAAGCCAGGTGGGCAGGAAGGACTTGGCACTCTCAATCTCTAAATTGTGAGGGTCACCTGACATGGTCCTGGAGCCCTGTCCTGCCCCAGCAGTAGCAAGGCCCTAGGGTGGGCCAGGGATGCAGGGACACCATACCCTGTTAGCACAGGAGTAAGGTACCGTAGCACTCAGGCCTCAGTTTACCCTTCATTAAATGGACTCCCTCCCTCCCATTCCCTCCCCATGGGGTCCTCAGGCAGTCGGTCTTCTGGACCGGCAAGAGAGAGCCTTCAGTCTACCTCATCTCCGGGGCACCGCAGGGTACAACTGAGTTTGTATGAATTTAGACTGTCACTTGGTGAGGAGACTTTGATTCTTTTGGATTCTCTGCCTTGGTTTATTGCAGGTTCCTCTGTGTGTGTGTGTGTGTGTGTGTGTGTGTGTGTGTGTGTGTGTGTGTGTGTTGACTCACCCTCCAAAGAGAACCCTCACCTTGACTGAGGTGTTTAGGTAGTTTCCGCAGGATGTGAGTTTCTGTGGAGTCTAAAGTTAAGTTCCCGCTAATTCGGTTCACTTAGGATGACAGCAGTGAGACCAAGAGGGAGCAGGCTGGCACACATACTGGGGAAGGCCAGCCCCCGGGAAGGCTGCAGGGGAGGAATCTGGGGAACATGGTCGCCATCCAATGACACAAGGGCCTTTTGCTCTCCCTCATGCTCCTGGCAGCTGGCTGGTCACCAGGTCCACTCAGCTCCGCGGCTCAGGAATCTCCCAGCTCTATCCTGCCCCCTCCTGCACGGAGAGCCTGTGTGTGCTGAGGCCTCGGGCTCTGTGGCCTGCTCGTATTTACACCTCGTGCATCGTGTGGAATCAGTCTATGCACAGTGGGCTCTCGCTGAAGGCTGGGGTCAAACTTTCTGGCATTTTGTTTCCGTCATACTCTCTACCAAGGGCGTCACCACCACCCTGGCACTTGTTGAATGAATGAGTGAAAAATGAAAGCACAAAATAATGAATAAGTAGAGGCACAGATGAACAAGGTGATCGATTAATTCATACATCAGCTACACTCTGCCGTCTCTGTAGCTGTGTGCCACCCCCCATGTGAATACGCATGTGCTCTCCCACGTGTTAGTCTCACAGCCAGAGCTCACACTTGACAGCATTTTCATGTGTGAACACTTTAAGTCAAGGCAAAAGACTTTTCTGAAACTAACGTGATTACCCTTGACAGTAGCGGTATAAACAGACTCGTGTGGGAAATTTGTTAATTGTCTTTCTGCTGTTAACATCCACTTCATTAAAACCATGAGAAACATCCTACCGTTGAACAGTAAGGGGCCTCCCGTGTGGGGATCTGCCAGAACGAGGGTGAAGAGTAATTGCATGACTTCTCCACGGCTTTTCTGCCAGACAAACCCAAAGGCCAACAATTTGCCCCAGGAGCTTCCTCTCTTCCTGTGAAGCCCCGGTGTTAAAAAAATCTAGTTCAGTCACCCTTAGCTGGCGACCGTGAGGACAAGGCACTGGAGCGGCGAAGCTGTCCATCAGTGAGCCGTAGGCACCTCACTCTTGGTTTGTTTCTTTAAGGAGTGTTGATGCAGCTTCTGCCACGGGCAGGCGCTTTTGCTAAGCCCTGGTGACGGACAGGATAAAGAGGTGTGGTCCACAACCAAGAGCTGTGATATGCAGGGGAAGCAAATAGGAAAGTCACAAGCAAACAACAAACAGAAATGGCAGAGGCCGTGATGTGCTTACGGGAAAAGGAAAGGCAGGGGTAATGCGGGCACTTTAACGAGGGTTCGGAAGGGACCATCACGTGCTCCGCTGCCTACCTGCGACCCCCACAGTTCGTGTTTCTCTGGACTAATGAGGGCGAGAATGAGGCGCAGGGAGTTCTGTGCAAAACAGGGGAAGACCCAGACCTCCAGCTCCTGGGCTCCGAGGGAAGGGGTCTCTCTGGGTCTCCAGGTGGGTAGAGAACAAACCAAGAAGGGGAAGGAAGGGGCAGTGGTCCCGGGACCAGCGTGCAGTGGACTGAGCTAAAGAGCAGAGGGAGCAGATGGAGGGGCCAACGGTGCAGGCCGAGGAGCTGACCACCGGCCCTCGGGAGGAAGGGCAGGGATGCTGTGGCAGGGCCTCGGGAATCCTCTGCACTTGCATTCGTTTGTAGCTTCCCTTGTCCTCGTGTGCCATGTGCAAAGCTCCCAGTTCTCACAGGGGGCCGGCAGCACAGGGACAGAGCACACCTGGATCCTCTTTCCACCCCTCCACCCCCCATCCCTCAGTCCCTTCCCATTGGAGCAAGACCTAGCTCCCTACCTCCTAATATCTTTTATTTTGCTCTTTATTTACACTCTGGGTTTCTCATGTAAGAAAAACCACATGTTAAATCCCTGTGTCTGATGTATTTCTGCTAACATTATCGTCTCAAGGTGAAACCCTTTTCCCACAAATGACTCCATTTTATCCTTCTTTATGGCAGAGTAATACTCTGTGTATGGTTTATCCTTATTTATAGCAGTATAGTACCCTGTGTACGTTTTCTTTATCCATCAGTGGACCTGCAGGCTGCTTCCGAGCTTTAGCTAGGATGAGTTGTGCTGCCATCAATATCACCATCAGGCACATGGCCACGCGTGATTAGACCAAGAACACTCAGGGCAGCAGGACACCCAGATCCAGGGGACATCAGTAAAACAGCACAACTGCCCAGCCTGGCAGTGCACATCTGTAAGCCCAGCACTTGGGGAGGCTGAGGCAGGAGAATCACAACTTCCAGCCCAGCCTGGGCAATTTAGTGGGACCCTGCCTCAGAAGAAAAAATGAAAAGGGCTGGGACTGCAGCTCAGTGGGAGGGGTCAGTGGCCAGTGCTGAAAGCAAGCACGGCACAGCTGCTTGGTCCACAGGCTCCACGAGGTGGCCACAGTCAAGGAGGAGCTCTGGGTCCCTGCACTGTCCAGCTGCCCTGGAAGTGCTGAGGGTCATGGAGTCCCAGCGCCCGGCCAGGGCCACCAGCAGCTCATTACTGGGGAAATCAAATCACCAAAACATCCACCGCTGGTGGAAGAGCTTGAGGACGGCTCCCACGCTCCCCGTAGAGGAGCTCAGACCTCAGGGAGCCACAGTAAGGTTAAGTCTGTGTGCAAGGCCTGAGAAGAGCGTTTCATTTCAGACAAGCTTCATCCCCCTTTCCTGGAAATGAGGGATACAGGGCGCAGAAAGGCTCCAGTCCTACGTGGTGTTTAATATACGGGCTCCATTTCCTTCACCTGCTTGAAATCATCACTGAAATCCCTAAGCAGTAGGCAGAAGGCCTCGGCTTTCGCAGCTCCGCATCGCTGATGAAACACTCTCGCTGATATTGCACTCGTGATCTTCCAAACTAGCCCGCAGAATCAGTGCCACCAGCCCCCTTTCATTCAGAGAAACTGAGGCCCAGAGAGGTTTGGGGAGGTGCTCAATGTCACCCAGCTAGAAAGCATCACACCCAAGGTCATGCCCAAGGTCGGGTCCAGAGAGCCCGTGCAGAGAAGGGGAACTCTGGGTACCGATCTGCAGCCAACACCACACTCCCTAAGCCTCTTCCCAGTCTCCCCAGTCACGATCGGCTCAGTGTGACAGAGGGAAGGAGACAGGGTTACCCTGAGCCCTGGGCCAGTGTCTGCCTTCTCTGAGCAGGTCTCCTCCAAGTGCCCCGAGGAGGTGCTGATTGTCTTGCTGTCCAGTGGCAGGACTCATCCATCAGATGGCCCAGGAGGGAGACACCCGCAGTCCGGGACACTGAACCAGTCTTTTCTGGGACCAGTTATCAACAGGGTCACAACCACAAGCCACGAGCAGGGAGGCAAGACCTGGAACTGACCAGAGGCAGTGGCGGGGAGACACACAGAGGGGTTCCCCATTCACGTCACACAGCAGAACCCTGACTTGTCCTGGAAACTTCTACTCTTCCTGCCCTGAACCCCGAGTCTCCTCTCACCTGCCCATCACTTGCTTGGGAAACCTGGCTATTTGCTTGGGCTCCATCTTGTTCAAGAACTGGAAACCGGCAGAGGAAGCTTCACTAAACCCTGTAATTCAGTTATGGTTCTTGTCCAAAAAGAAAAGTGCGGTAGCCCCGGTCTGTCCTAGGTCCTCAGCATTCTCTAGCCCTGCACCCTGCACTCCCAGGCACACAGCCTTCCTGTCACAAGGACGTGAGACTCTGCTCAGCTCACAGCCACCCCATGGCACAGGAGCCCGGGTCCACGGCAGGGACGCAAGGACCGCTCTGTGGCTTCTCTGTGGCTTCTCCGCTCTGGGCCTGCGTCCCGCCTGCTTTCCTCACGGCGGGGATGAGAAGCTGGATGCCCCACTTCCGGCACCAGCCCAGGTGCTGCCCCACTGTGGCCAGTGGCCACCTGAGATCCTCTCACCACCCTCATCGCACCATTTTAAAAACAAAAAAAGAATAAAAATGATGCTACAGAATTCAAAACAAAATAATTAGGAGATTAACACTGGCTAATATATTGTGTATTATCTTCAAATGAATTTTAAATTAACCACAACCAAAAAAATCTGTTTTAAAGTCAAAGATGGCAAGAGATGAAGCAAGTGGCTTCGGCCCCTTGCTAGAGTGCACGGGCGATCTGGGCCTCAGTCTCTGCCTGTGAAGCTGAGCTTTGCACTGCAGTGTATACGTGGAGGGCTCCTGGGGCCTGGCAGCCTTTCCTGCAGCAGGAGCCATGTGAGGCAAGAGCGAGTCGGGGACACCACCAGCCTCAGGACCCAGGCCAGTGCAGCCCGGCCCAGGGTGAGCCCTAAGCCTGAGGACCAGATCCCACGGGAGACCCCACCCTCACTATGGGGGCTTCACGACCCTCTGCCCCTCTCCTCCCTGCCTGGGCAGCCAGGCAGTCTCCCTGAGATCCTGCTGCACTGATTATCTGTGCAGCAAGCAGCACTGCTTTCCCACTTGCTGGGTGGAAATAAAATCTCTCATTCCCCAAGGCTCAGGAAAGGAGCACTGCAAGGCTGACTCCCACTGGACACAGCACTTGTCTTCCACACTGGGAACATGAAGTGTGTGTAGCAAGTTCAGAGGGAAAGAAATGCTGGTGTGAGGGCTGGGGATTTACCCCAGCAGCATAAGTGCCTGCCTGGCAAGTGCAAGGTCATGAGTTCAATCCCCAATACCAAAAAAAAAAAAAAAAAAAATAGAAATGGTAGGGTGGTTTCATTCAACAGAAGGATTGGGGATTGGGGATCAGGATGGGGATGGGCAGGTATGTTTAGCAACCGGCCTGGGGCCTTGGGGGTCTCCTGTCACACAGATCATCAACAGAGGCAGCAGGGAGTTCTCAGGGAGCAGGGTCTCTCTGTCAGAACCCAGGGCAAAGCTAAGACAGAGAGACCCGAGAAGGCCACAGCATCACTGTCGTCAGTCATGATGGGGAGGAAAAGGGAGGAGGGACATTGGCTGATCTCTAGGAGCTGCCCAGCCCTGCCGCTGGCCAGTGGGAGACCGGCCAGGCGGACTTCACCCAGCTCACAGGAGAGGCCTGGGAGCGCTCCAGCTCTGAAGAGGCTTCCCTTTTGCAGAGGTTTTCAGCGTCGATCTCTGCCCTGCCCTGGGAAAAGCAGTAACTGCGAGCCCCTCCTGAGGTGGGAAAGAAAGAACATGTCTTCACCCCACTTGCAGACCAGCCAGGCCCTGGGCTCTCTGTGGTGCTTCTGCTACCTGAGCCCTGTCCCCCTGTCCCCTGCCCTTTGGCTGCTGCTGGGGACTCAGTGCCCTTCCAGTCAAGCACGCTTTGACTAATTAATTTGTTCCATCTGTTCTTTCCTCTGGAACTTAGACCACAACACAAAAGGCTCTGAAACAGATTTGGTTCTTCTACTGATAGCCAGGTCACTCCTACCTGACAGTGTAGCACATGAGGGCTGAAGAAAAGATTCCCAAGACTTTCCCCTTTCACCTGCCTGGCTATTGGCCAACGTCCTTCATCCAGCCTGTGAAGAGCACAGAGACCTCTGAGGCTGTGTGTGAAAGAAGTGAATCTCTACAGAGGGACTTTCAAAGCCTTGCCCTGTTGAAGTCACTGGTGTGAGGGTTAGGGAGGAAAGAAATGCACGATTATTGAACGTATGAATGAATGAATGAATGAATGAATACTACCGCTCCAGCCCTGACCATCAGTCAGCTCTTGACCAAGAGTTTACATGTTCTTAACTCTAAGAATGAGCCTATATGTCTCTCCTTGGTCACTCAGACCTGGAGTGACAGAGAACAGTCCAGCTCAGGACTGAATCACCTAGATCTCCTCCTCCCCAGCTACACCGAGATCTGTCATTTTTTTCTGTGTGTGTCCCCCAAAATTCTTTTGACTCCGAGTTTTCAGTAAGACCCCTTCCAGTGTGTCTTCAGGGGTGGGAGACACATCACCACTCAGCCGCCTCCGAGGGCTCCCCCAGTTTCTGACACTGACCCCGTGTTCTGGTGGATTTCTGCAGCTGCTCTGGAGTTGTCCTTCGTGTCTCCAGCCACACCGTCCTGGCTCCCTCCGTGTTCTGAATCCATGCATGATGTTGACCTTCCCTGATCATTTTGACCTTGGGGAAGAGCCAGGAGTGACCAGCTGCCAGATCTGATGGGGAGGATGGGGCTGCAGCGTCAGGCTTTTAGGAGCTGCCTTTCCATTGGATGGAGCAAAAGCTGCATCTCATAAAGACCCTCAGGAAAGAGGACTCCACCAAGGATGGTAGGATGAGGATGAAGGCAGGGCAGGGGACCATGGAAGTTCCTCTTACTCTGTGATGTTTCTCGGTCTGAATCCTCACTGTGTCTTTTAGTCACCCTCGCTGGCTGCTGTGGCCGAGATGCCCTGATGCCCAGGGAGAAGCCAGCAGTGCCCTTGTGTCCATCCTGTTAGTCACCTGTATGAGCCGCCAAAGGCTCCAGGTCTAAGTGGACAGCAGTTTCTCGTCAGATCCCCCTGACTTGCCTGTTACCAGCCTGGTTCAGCCTCTGCCTCCATCCTCACCTGGCGCCTGGTCCTGGAGGAGCGGGGCTGTGTGGCCAAGCTCAGCCCAGCGTCATGTCCCTATCAACATCGTGTTCCCCACACAGCTTGGGGGCGCAGAGGGGGAGTGCTGTGTGTAGTGCCGTAGGGAGTTCAGACTGGGGCGCGGACTGGGCTGCCCCCAGGTCAGGGTGGTGCCTGCTCTGGCTTGGCAGGGAAAAATGTGGCCCTGATGGCAGGAGCAATGCACAGCCCAGCACTCCAAGGACGTGGCATGGGCAGCTGTGCCAGTGCTCGGCCCTGCCAGGCCCCAGGTGTCTCTTTGTGCTCACCCCGAGCACTGACACGCTTTTCTCTCCTCCGGTTTGGAAGAGGTGGTCCAGTGTGTTTAAGCGACAGTGGTTGCAATGTGTCAGAGTGGGAATTTATTATCTTGGCCCCAATAGGTCTTAATAAGCCTCCACAACTGCTTAGGCATTTATTCTATTAACGGCTGTTCATTCTGGTGACTGCACCTGAATATTCATGATCTTCCTATCCCCAGAGCTTCACACAGCAGCTGTTAGAAACCGCGGCAAATGTTCAGGAGAGTTCCACAGACACAAACCCCGGCGACGGCCAGCCCGGCCTTCCAGGCTGCGGCATGAAACATTTATGGCTGGTGGGGTGGGGGCAGTGCTCACCGGCCCGAACTAATCCAGCAGACAAAGGTCCTGGAGAGCCAAGGCCAGAGGCAGCAGCCACCCTTCCCCACCGTGCTGGAAGGTTCTCAGTAAACCCTGGAGGAACAAAACCAGGCTCCGGGCTGTGGCAGGTGACACGCACTTTGGGGGACAGTGGAGTGGCTTGCATGGGGAATGCTTCCTGTAAAAGTATCAAGAGAAGGGATTGGTGGTGGCTTCTCCAAAGGGATGTAACTGGGAATGACAGGATGAAATTAGCAGAAGGAGGATCTGACATGGAAGTCACCATGGTCTCCCCTCAGGCCTGTGTTTCCTGCCTTTCAAGGCAGAGCGCCGCATGGGAGGGTTCGAGCCCATCTTATGACTGAACAAATCTTCCTCTTGGGAAAGTCACTTAACTGCGGTGCCTCGATGTCCTCATTTATAAACAGCCAGGGCGGGGAGGCTGTCACGGAAGACAACATGAGGAAAGTGTCTCAGGAAGTAGGGCAGTACTGATGCCCTTAGATGCCTCCTGTCCTCTGTAAGTTGTCCAAGGAAGAGGTTTGCAGAGTTGGTATAATGAGCAAAGCCAAGGAGGAGTAGACGGTTCCCTGCCTCACTCTGGGAAGCCAGGTTCCCCTCACCAGCGAGGCCATAAGAGGGACGTGAGCATGGACTGCACCTCAAGCAGCATGGCTTGGAGCAGGGAAAAGAGCAGGTCGTGCTGTCGGAATGGCTGTGCGCTCGTGCCCTGGCCTGTGGCTGGCAGGTGAGCTTCGCTGGCTGGGGAAGGTGGAAAGTTTAACTCTTGCCAGTGTCACAAGTAGGAGAAGGGTGTGAGTGCCCAGGCAGTGCAGCCTCGATGTCCAGTGTGCTGGACACCCCCTCAGCCACCCCTGTGGGGTCTTGCGACCACAGCCAAGGTGTGGACGAAGGGCTCCGCGCCTGACAGTGAGGTCTGTAGCCAAGTACAGCCTCTACTGGGCCAGAGTCGCGGGGGAGGACAAACCGCAGGTCCCCTCTGTCTGCAGGTGCCTCCTACCCTGCAAGGTCTTAGGGTGCAGGAGGGTGATGAGGACCCAAGTCTTCTCAGGAAGAGGCTCCGCTTCTCACAGCAGGACCCATGCACCGTCACCCCAATTCTGTTCCAATTCACATTGTCTATGGACAAATGCTCCCACACATGGGGATGCCAGCTTTGTATTCCCAAAAATTCTCAGGGCCCCTCATGGTATCTGGAAGTTCAAATAGAAGAAATAGTCCAGTGCGGTGATGCACCCCTGTAATCCCAGCTACTCACGAGGCTGAGGCATGAGAACTACAAGTTCAAGGGCAGCCTAGGAAACCCGTGATCCCCTACCTCAAAATAAAGTGAAATAAATAAAATATAAGAGGAGACAAAGTAAAGTAAAATAGGGTAAAATAAAATGGAGCACAGCATGGTAGTGCGGGCCTATAATCCCAGCACTCTGGGAACTGAGGCACAAGGACTAGAAGCTCAATCCTAGCTTGGGCAACTTAACAGTTTAGCAAATCCTACTTCACAAAAAGAGGTCTAGGGGTGCAGCTCGTGGCCAAACCCTGGATTCCATCCCCAGTGCTGAAGGAAGGAGGGAGGGAACCACTAGGGACACTGCACTGTCATCGGATATATAAACTATCAGGAATACCCATTGATCAGACACAGTGATCAGAGTATTTGAAGCATCGGGCTATGAGAACGTAAGGGCTTTACTCAGTAGTCGAGCTTTACTCAGTGGTAGGTGGTAGATAATGTCTCAGACTGTCTTCCACGCCACAATATGAAAATAACTGATTTCTAACTACAGAATCACGGTGTTGCCAGTCCTGCTGAGTCACTTCTACTCGTCTCAGAAATGAAACACTGTAGTGGTGGCTTAGCAAACACACAGGTGTCGTCTGTTTCTCCCCCAAATCTGTAAATCCTGACTCTTACTCTGGATCCTGGTTACCAGCCTGGGGTTGGGCTTCACATCTGAGATGATGCGGTTTCTAAAGTCCTCAGGAGCAGAGTGAACTTGCTGCTCTCCTGGTGAACAGGGAAGCAGATCCCAGTGAGGGGCAGCTGCGGCTGGGAGCTGCCATGAGGGCTTGGGGCCTCTCCCGGAAAACACCACACCGAAGTTTCCTGACACTCGGGCCAATACTCAGCTTGCTCAGGGAGGGATCCAGGCCTTCGCCAGAGACTGGGCTGCCACACTCTCAGGAGCGCCCATGTGAGGGCGAGTTTCGGGGACACTGCCTGGTTCCTGCAGAAGTGGGTTCCAGCTCGTAAGGGAAGAAGCCATCTCAGCAGATGGAAGAAGAGGGATCAGCATAGAAACCGGAGCAGAGGCAGTCACAGGGCCAGAACCTCACAATGGGACCCGTCTACGGCACCCCCACCCTTCGTCAGATATGAATGATTCCTTTTTCTCGTGGGGCGGATGGGGAGAACTTGAGAAGAAGGGCCTGAGTGCACTTTATGAACAAACCTCTGTCTGGGAAGCAGGGCCTGGGGTCAGGTTGCAGCTTCTGTGTGGCTCTCGGTGCTGGCAGAGGGAAGGGTTGAAAGATGCTCAGACCACGGCGCTCTGGGGTTTCACCGAGTCCATGCTGGCTTCTCTGAAGTCCTCTGCCCAGAAGTGAAGCACACAGGGGCAGAAACAAACTTAATTAAGGTCCTGAAAAGGATGCTGAGCCTGCAGGGCCATCCCCTGGGCCAGCACCTCTCAGGGATTGTCAGGAAGATGTACTTGTTCCAGAGGCCCACACAGCAGCTTGCATTAAAGGTTGGAAAGCCAGGGTTTTTTAAAGCATCAAATAGGTCTAATGAAATGTTCTGAAGAGCTGGGATCTGTAGCTCTAGCATCAAAATGAAAGGGGCCATAGAGATACGCAGTGAACTATGTGAATAGGAAGTGGTTCCTTTCACCCTTCCATTTGCCTGATTGAAAACTGCCCACTGAGCAGCCTTGGCAGCTGGTGGAGAGGTGGGTGCTGGGGGCCTGCTGGAGAACAAGCCGAGGGCCTTACCATGCAGGAGATGGTGATGATTTGCTGCCTCCTGGAAGAATGGACCCTCGGCCTTTAGGGTGGCTCACGTCACCTGGGAATCGTGCAGCAGCCCCGGGGCAGGGAGGCTGGGAGTCCATGTCTGTAAGGAGCGCCACTGTTGGCCTGGCACAGGCAGCCCTGCCTCTCTGTCCTTGCCCCGGCGCTCCATTTCTGGCCTCAGGGCCCTTCCGGATCTGCCTAGTGTCTGCCCGTATTCTCTTAGTGCTGCATCCAGGCCGGCTCACTCTGACAGTGCCAGCAGCGTCTTGCTGCGGCCCCCCAAGTGTTAACCCGAGCGAGCATCCCCACCTTTCTAGACACATGACCTCTCTACCGTGACACCAGCACGAGCAAGGGACAGCCACACTCAGCATACGAGGTGCCTGTGTCCTGCACCGCAATACCCTGCCCTGCCATCCCCAGTGTCAAGCTGGGATGTGGCCAGTCAGCCCTTCACAGCTGTCCACGCACATGTCTGCGGGTCTCACAAAGCACTTAAGTAAAATATTTCATCTCCTGGCTGTGGTTTAAAAGGTTGATTTTCAAATTCTCAGGTATAGACTCTATAGGGCTAGCGGATTATACGAGGGTCTGAGGAGCCTCTAAATACATTTAGAAAACTACTACTCAGAAGGCCTCACTTCCAAGTCCTCGTCTTCCTCTGGAGCACAGGGTTGGGGCCTCTTTGACACAACTCTGCCCATGCCCATTAGTCTGGAGTGAGGAGACGACCTATGTGTTTACTCCCCTTTGTGGTGGGTGGTACTCATGTCTAAATGCCACGTTTTCTTATCCACTCACCTTGGATGGACATTTAAGCCACTTCCAAGACTGAACTATTGTGAACTATGCATTGTAAACATGGGTATGCAGGGGTCACTGTATTATGATGTCTTTAATTCTTTGGGAAGATACTTAGAAGGGGAAGAGCTGGGTCAGATGGAATTTCTAGTTTTGGTTTTTTTGAGGCATCTCCTTACTGATTTCCACAGTGGTTATACCAGTTTACATTCCCACCAACAATGCAGAAGGGTTTTCTTCCCTACGGCCACACCAGCCTTTGTTATTATTGTATTTCTTAGTTATAAGCATTCAAAGTAAGATCGATCTCAGTGTTGTCTTAATTTTCATTTCTCTCAGAGTTAGTGGTTTTGGGCATTTTTTTATGCACTTATTGACCATTTGCACTAACTCTGAGAAGTGTCCATTTGGTAGCCCATTTTTGGATTGGATCTTTTCTTTGGGGGAGGTCTAATTTTTTTTTTTAGTTCTTATTCTATATGTTAGTCCTTTACCCATGGAATAGCTGGCAAAATGTTTCCCCATTCTATGATATTAATATGTGTGATGGTATGAACAGCTACGTTGAAGAAAATGAGACATCATGGTAGCCATTGCTGTTGTTCTATCATTTTGTTTTGAAGTCTAATAATGCTTTTATTCTTGGCTTTGATTAATTTTTATTCTGTTTTCAATTATCTGATTTCAATATTTGTGAAGGTATGGACAGCTATTTAGAAGAGAACAAGAGACATTATGGTAGACATTATTGATTTCCTATTTTCTGGTTTTGAAGGCCTATAATTCTTTCACTCTTTTGATTGGTTTTATACTATTTTGTTTTGTATTAATTTATGGTGTGTGAAGGTATGGACTATTTTGAAGAAAATAAGAAACATTATGGTAGCCACCGCTGATTTCCTGTTGTCTTGCTTTGAAGTCCTATGTTATTTGCATTGTTTTACTCTGATCTGTTTTGTTTTGTTTTATTCTCTTTAAAATAAAAAACAAATTCCCATTCTGTTGGTATTCTTTTCACTGTCAGCTGTTTACTTTGCTGTGCAGGACATTTTGAATTTGATATGAGCTCATCAGTTGGTTCCTGGTATGATTTATTGTGCCATTGGGGTTCTGTCAGAAAGCTCTTGCCTATGCCTAGGGCTTAAATGGTATTATCTATTTTATCTTCCAGAAGATTAAGTGTTTCTATTTTAACATTTATACTTTTGATCATTTTGATTTTAGTTTAGTACATGGTGAATAGATATACTGGCCTAGAGTCAGTCTTCTGCATGTGGATATTCCAATTTTCCCAGTATGTTCCCAGAACATACTGCTATGTTCCAGCCTACCTTTCCTCCAGTCTATGGTTTTGGCCCTTTTGTCAAGATCAGATGGCTAAATGTGCCTGGGGTTGTTTTGCATCATTGATTCCATTCCATTGACCTACACTTATCTGTTTCTCTGCCAGTACCTTGCGTTTTGTATCACTATAGCTCTGAGTATAACTTAAAATATGGGATTGTGATGCCTCTGCTTTATTGCTGCTGCTGTTGTTGTTACTCAGGATTGCTTTAGTTATCCTGGGTCTCTTCTGGTTCCATAAAAATTTTGGGATTGTTTTTTCTAGCTTTCTGAGGAATTCCATGGGTATTTTGACTGAGATTACACTCAATCTGTGTATCATTTTTTGATATTATGGCTATTTTGACTATATTCCTTCTACTTTTCCAGGATCAGGGATATCTTTTCTGATAGTCTTTTCTTTGATCTTTTTCTTTTCAGAGTGATGTAATTTTCTAGAGATCTTTCACTTTCTCAGGTAGGTTAATTGCTTAGTATAGTATATAATCTTCTTTATGCTACCATAAATGGTATTGTTTTCCTGATCTCCTTCTCAGTGAATTCATTATAAGTGTATAGGGACAGTATTGATTTTTGTGTGTTGATTTTATGTCTTGCTACATTGCTGAATTTGGTCATTGGTTCTAAGATTATTTTGGTGGAATTTTTGGCTCTTGTCAGTAAAGGTTCGTTTCATCTGTAAATAATGACCTTCAACTTCTTTTTCCTTTCCTATCCATATCCCTTTTATTTCTTTTTCCACTAATGTTTGTAGGGCTACATCAAACAAGAGTGGCAATAGTAGACATACATTTTTTGTTCCTGATTTTAGGGAAAAGGCTTGCAGTTTTTTCCCACTTAATATGATGTTTTCAGGGGGTTGTCATAAATATTTTTTTCTTGGATTTAGATAAGGTTCTTCCATAACTATTTTCCTTATGGTTTTTATATGAATGGATGTCAGAGTTTTTCAGGCTGTTTCTGTGTCTACTGAAATAATCATGTGATTTTTATTTTTGCTTCTGTTTATGTTATAAACTACATTTATTGACTTACATATGTTAAACCATCCTTGCATTCCTAGGATGGAAACATTTTCAACATGGTTTATGATCTTTTTGATGATTTGTTGTATTCTGTTTGCCAATATCTTGTTGAAGATTTTTGAATCTATGTTTGTTAAAAAGATTGGCCTGTAGTTCTCTTTTTTGGTTGGATCCTGGTCTAGTTTTGGGCTCAAGATACTGCTATGTTCCAGGAATGACTTTGGGAATGGTACTATTTCCCTTTCAACTTCATTAAAGTGCTTGAGGAGTAGTGTTATTAGCTCTTTCCTAAAGTTTTTCTAAAATTCTGCAGTGAATTCTTCAAGTCCTGGGCTTTTCTTAGTTGAAAGGTTTTTATTACTGGTTCAATTTCATTGCTTGTTATTGGATTATTCATTATTTTTTAGTCTTCTTAGTTTAATTCTGGTAACTTATATTTACCTAGAAATCTCTCATGATAGATAAGTTCTTGTGAGTTCTCCAATTTTTCTGAATATAGATTTCTGAAGTAGGTGCTAATAATCTTGTGTTTTGCAGTGTCCTTTGTGATTTCACTTTTTTCATTTCTAATTGCATTCAATTTGTGTTTCTTTCCTTTTTTGTTAAGATTCAGGAAGGACTTGTCTATTTTGCCTATTTTTTCAAAAACTTTTCTGATATTTTCCATCCACAGTGGGTTGAACCCTGGGTAGGAAGCCCACAGTTCTGGAGGACTGACTGTACTTGCTGCATGTTGGCCAGCTTGATGGCCCACTCCCATAATTCCAGCCACACAGGAGGCTGAAGCAGTAGGACTGCAAGTTCAAGGTCAGTCTGGGCAGCTTAAAGGCTCCTATCTCAAAATAAGTGCAATGCCATCAACACAACACAATAAAGGGGAAAGGACCAAGGACACAGTTTGATGGCAGAGCACTGAACCGGCATATGCATGAAGCCCAGGTTCAAGCCCCAGTACTAAGAAGAAACCATGTTTTATGATCTCTTACTGGAAAAAGGAGAAAACTTCCCTCCAAAGATGTTGAGTAGCGTGATAACAAAATGATCAGTTTAGAAGTGAGGTATAATAGTATCCTTTGAGGTTCACATTATTCTTCATAAAAGTAAGGATAGTTATCACTGACAAAACCATGCTAAAGTAAGAATCTGAAAGTCTGTGAGCTTTTTCAGGACTAGAATCCAGGTCCTCCTGGCATACAAGAAAAGCTCAATACATATTAGTGTAATAAATGAACAACTTGATTCATCGATAAATGAAAATAGTTGTGGATAGCCTGCTTAATGAAAAGAAAATACAAGTAGGCAAAATGAGATAATTGTGCAGGCATAAAATGTCTCTTAGAGACTGGGGAATGCAGGCTCCTGCGAGGATACAGCCAAGACCACCACAGAACTTCAGGGCTTGGTGCACAGTGCTTGAAATCATTCAGAAATCCAAGACTGTGACCATCGAGCTTTCGGTCACACGCCCCAGGAGCAGGTGGCTATGCCCAGGTGCTGCTGACATCCCTTGGCGCCAGCCCTGTGTGCGGGGCTTTAGAGCTCTTGGCATACTTCCTAGGCAGCACGATGACTGGAGGCCATGCTGGTTGGTGGTGGGCAGAGCCCACAGGGCCCACAGGTGGCCAGGACAGGGCTGAGCCTCAAAGAGTCTTCCTGCTCCCCAAAGAAGCATGAAGACCCCATCCTCTGAGGTGCAGTTCCTGGTTCTGATGCTCTGGGCCTAAAACCAACCTGTGTTTCACACGTCCTGAGTTTCCCAGAAAGTGCTTACCGCATGCTGCTTCCCGCCTAGCATGTCAACACTAGAAACGACCAAGTGGGGAGGGGTCTTCTCACAGTGTGAGGGTTTCATCAATGAGCACAATTTTTCCAGAATTGTCAGGGCACCCATCTAACCCACCTATAGCCGTGGGCATTGTGGCTGTCACATCATCCAGCGTGACTGGGAAGAATCACTCAAGCGTCTTACTCTTTCCTCTCCACCTTCACATACAGGAACCCATGTGATTTAGCATGAAGCATCTTCATCTCATTCCCCCTTCATAGCATGGTAGACACTAGCTGTTCTGAATGGAAATAAGATACCAGCAGAGCTTCTCATTTCATATTAGCAAAAAGGGATTTCAAGACATCTGCTATGTAAAGTGGCTGTGGGTTGGAAGAGTTGAGAATCATAGCTTGAGGCATAGACAAGGAAATATTGGAGCTGGCAGGGGTTGGAGAGTGCCCACCTCATGGACAGGTAAGGAAATCAGGGCCAAAACTGTATTTCTTATCTAAGGCCACTCTGCAATGACTGGCCACACCAAGACTTGGACCCACGCTGGTTTCTGGGACTGTCTAAAGTGCTCCCTCCCTCCTTGCCTTCTTCCCTCAAACTCCTTCCTCCCTTTTAGTGAGTGCCTCTAAGCTCTTCTGAATGGTAGGCCTTGGGTGTGTGAAGCTTCAGGGATGATGCGGGCACCAGGCTCTCCAGGCACCAGAGGCTGGGGAATCAGCACAGAGTCCAAGCACAGCCAGAATGTCCAAGACACCTGTGCTCAAGCATCCCTGGGGCAGAGGACTGGCCTTTGTGAGCTGTAGGGGGCTTCCCCCAAAGCTACATGTAAATCTGTGGTTGTTTTATTGACGTAAAATGGTCCCTCCTTACGGGGTATGGCATGATCACTGGAAACATGCATCGGTGTGTGATCTCATCTGGAAGTGGTCAGCGTTTCCACCTCCTTCAGCATCTTTCATTTCTCTGTGTTGGCAGCCACTGCACCCCTCCCTCTAGTTCTCTGTAAGATGTAGAACACAGTTGTCAACCGTCATCATCTACATGGGATCGGAACACTGAGGTGAAGGAAGGTTAAAGCTGTAAGGGTAGGGGCCATCATCTGAAGCCACTGCACACAGTGGACAAGACCATGTCCAACCTGGTATCAAGGGTCCAGAGTCCTGAGAGTCAGGGTCTTTATATCAGGGAGAACTTTCTGGAAGCACAGCCCAAGCCAGGCAGGCAACGGGCTGATTCAGAGGACACAGGGTACCCTGAGGCAGGTAGGAAGAAGAGAGAAGGGGAAGTGGGTTCCGAGGGCCTGACATGCCTGTGGGTATCTGTGGGTCCTGGCCAGACACAGACCAAGAAATAGCCTGCCAGTGGCCAGCGATGCCATGCACACCTCGCTGGTTCCCACTCAGCTGGAAGCAGACCTCAATAACCGACATTGAGAGTGCTAATAACCAGCAAAGGCAAGATTTACTGGATGCAAATGCTTTTCATTAGCCAGGACTGAAGGGAAATAAAACAAGCTGACCCACCCATGGCAGCCACAGCATGGCCTGTGGCCGGCTGACCACCAACCAGACAGGAAAGCCAGGAAGAGGAAGCTGGGTGACAGCCATGGCTGAGCTCATCGGAGCACTAGGAAAGAATTTCCACAGAGCCAGGTTGTCTGCGTCCCCTCCTTCTCTCCCCCACTGCAAACCACCCAGGAAACCGGGAGCCAGGCCACGCAGTGGCTGCATACTGGACTGGCGGCCAGAGCAGCCAGGGCCTTCTGTGAGAATTATTTCTGATCTGCACCTCTGCCCCACAAGGATGCGCCATTGCTCCACATTATAAGGAAGAATGAGAATACTCACAGAGCAACTCTTATGTGGTGGGACTGGATTAGAACCCAGATCTTGGCCAGTGCTTGAAAATTGTCCTCTTGGAGACAGGATTGTCCTAGCCAGGCTTTGAACTAGATATACTCCAGCTGACACACATTGGCCAGATTTGTATTTTTACTGAGCAGCTGCTGTCGGCAGCAATCCAGCATGGTACCACAGCCTTTGCTGCCGGTGAGGTTGCTGGCCTCCTCCATTGCTCCTGCTGCCTAGGTAAGCTGGCCCAGGCACCAGGAGGGACTTATCCATGAGCTCCTCCCCTAGATGGACAGATTGGGACCTGAAACACATTGTCTCTCATTGCTGAGACAAAATACCTGATGCCCAAAATAAAAGAAGGAAAGGTTTATTTAGCTCACAGTTTGTGGAGGTTTTAGTCCATAATCAGCTGACTCCAAGGCAGAGTGGTATATATTTAATGGTGGCAGAAAACAGCACGAGCAGCAAGAGCAAAAGGGGAGGAGTATGGAGAGAAGACTCTTTCTGTGCCTTATATTGTAGGTAGGCTACACCCACCTGGGTGCAGCACTCACACCCATAATCCCAGCACTGGACCAAGAGTCATTCACAAACTCTAGAAGCCTGCTCCCCTGACTGCATGAGGCTTTGAGGAATCATCCAGATTCAAACCATAACACACACCATTACCCAAGTCTGGACCACACTTGTAGCTCCTCCTAGCAGCCTGCAAATGAAGGAGGCATGAGGAGACCCAGAGCTTCTGCCACAGAAAGAACAAAGCAGCTGGGGCACTGCTCTCCTGCGGCTGTCTCTGGAGACACAAGAATGGCCACTGCCACAATGGCTAAGGGCTCTGCACCAGGCAGGGACTTGAGCCTTGGTGCCCATCTTCAGAGGGAAGGGCAATGCCAACCTGCAGCTGGGCACAAGGCAACAGACTACAGGAGGGAGCTGAGGGAGCCTGGGAGGATGGGCCTTGTACACGAGCCACCTGACAGCCACCATCACTGCTGCTGGAACAGCGCTGTCCATGGGGACACTGACTGGCAGGGCACCACATGTCGCCCATGCAGAAAGCGTTCAAGCAGGAAGACGACACAGACCTCAGCCTGAGTGAATCTGGAGCCACTCTTCCTGGCCCTGGACCCCTTACCTCTGCTCCAGGCTGCCAACTCTCCATTCATTGCCTGGGGATGGGATCTGGAGCCCAGAACCATGTTGAGCTCAGGATTCTGCAGAGCTTGCTCTGGTGAAACCTAAAGGAACCAAGCTCCCCTGTGGTTGAGGGGGCAGCTGGAGCAGGCTCTGCTCTGGCCTTGGCCAGTGGGTTGTAGTCAGAGGGAAAACGTGCCCATCATGTGTCCACTGTTCCGCTGGAAAAGGCATTAAGTGAGACCCACACCCCCCAGCCTGTGCTCCTCAGCCCGTCGGTTCTTTTGCAGGTCGTGGGTATTTAGACGCATCCATGAAAACAGATTAAATTCAATTTAATCCCTCAACATGCAAATCTTACTCTGAACAAAACAACATCAGGAAGGGCTGAGGATTTAGCTCAGTAGCATAAGAACCTGCATGGCAAGCGCTAGGTCATGAGTTCGACCCCTGGTACCATTAAAAAATAAATAAATAATATCAGGACAGCCTAAGAATCATTCAGCCCTGTGTGGTGTAGTAGCTACTCAGGAGGCTGAGACAGGATCTCAACTTTCAAGCCAGCCAAGGCAATTTAGTGAGAGGCTGACTCAATGTAAACTGTAACTTTTTAAATGGGGTGGGGATACAGTTCTGTGCTCCCTGGGTTCAATCCTCAGCACTGCCAAAAATAATTACTCATTATTCACTCAACAGACATTAAACCAAGCTGTGGTACCTACCATACAAGATGTTTTGGGAGACATAGAGTTAATTCAAATCTAGAAAACTAGAGGAAACTACACTGTGGAGGGACAGTGACCCTGTGTCTAGCTAATAAAACCAATGACAGAAATAAATGTGACTCAAGGACAGGAGCACAGATAAAAAACTTTCACAGTAGGGGTCACAGCACTGGGAGAGGGGCGCCCAATGACCCCCTGAATAGACACTGAATTCTCTCTCATCCCTGTGCTGGTCTCGGATGAAAACCAGACTAGAAGGAGAGGACAATTCCCCGGGCAAGCACAGGAGCAGCAGCCACAGCAGGAGGACAGGGTGGTGTCCACGTGGGCAGGAGGGTCCATTCTCCAAGGGGCTTTGTGTTGGAAAGTGGCCACAGCAGGAGGAAGAGAGGGTGCAGAGCCCTGTGGCCAAAACATGGCGAAGCTCTAGGAAGAAGCATGGGTAGCCCAGGTAGGCATGAGGGACCAGGTAGCCCAGGGTACGCATGCAGCGAGGGGTGAGGCAAAGCAGCCCTGTCCCTGTCCCATCCCCAGGCAATGAATGGAGAGTTGGCAGCCTGGAGCAGAGGTAAGGGGTCCAGGGCCAGGAAGAGTGGCTACAGCCAGCCTTGGCCATCATGGCTGAGAGACAAGAGAGCGAGTGAATAGATGAAAAGAGGGTGAAGAAAGACCAGGGGGTGAGGTGGGAAGCTGAGGTCTCTAGGAGAAGAGGTGTGTCGAGGCCTGGAATGGGCCTCAAGAAGCTTTCACACAAGTCTGTCTCTGCATCTGTCTCACTCAAGAGAAAGGCACTTGTAACTTGAGTGTAGGTGATGATTGGAGACGTCCTGGGTGTCAAATGGAAAAAGATGGGAAGCCCCATTGCTCCGTCCTCAGTGGGCAGCTTTGCACAGTGTCCAGGGCCAAAACCTGAGCCTGACCATTCCCCCAGCAGCAGGAGCAGGCTGTGAGCCCACCGCTCCTCCAACACCCGGCCCATGGCTTTGGGTGCGGGGGGTGGGCCAGGGCCTTGGGGGCAACACAGCCCCAGCTCCCTGCATGACTTACGGCTTAAGTTGGTTAGACCCTCAGGATGAGCTTCATCCTCCGGACGGAGCCTGCATGTGAGACATGGTGCTGCTGCAGCTCCCTGCGACCCTTCCTCTCCCTCAGCTGATCACCATGCCCTGTCAGTACCTCGCAGCCCCGCGTCACCCTTAATCCCAAGAATCTGGCTGTCCGAAGTATCTGATGCTCACGCAAGTGTGGCGTTTCTGTCTCTGCACCCGAGGTCTTTCACAGTGTCCCATCCTCCTCCTCGAGCTGCACCCGAGCTGTGGTGCCGAGCAGGGGTCCCTCCCCGACACACACTGTCCCCCTCATGCGTGCCTCGTCCCTGACACCAGATTACCCCGCGCCTTGGCTGAGGAAGGGGCTGCAGAGGACCCAAGAGTGTTATCAACACTCGGAGCTCCTGACCCCGCTCAGCATGGCATTGCCGAGGCACCCAGACAGCTCTCGGGTGGCGTTTGAAGGTTTGAAGCCACATCTGCACTGTCAACTTGGCAGCTGCACCCCGTGCATTGCCGCTCAGTGTCCAAGGTTTTGACTCCTCCGTGTCCTCCCCAGACTGCTTCCTGGGCTCCAGGGTGGCAGTGTCACAGGGGCTTCAGGAAGGACTGTCCCCTCCCCAGCCCAAAAGCACCGAGGGGCCAGCACCAGATCCCCATGGTGCCTAGTTCCGGCGTGTGGAGTGCAAGCAGGGTGTGGGGGTGACCGGCAGTGTGAGCTGTGGCCCTAGAGAGTGTGGCTCAAAGCAGTTGCCACATGAAGAGTTAACGAGGGTGCCTATGCGGGGAGCCCCATGCAGGAGCGTTCTGAGTGTAGAACATGCGCTCTTACGGTAGGTGGTGTTCTTGTTACATGTTCGTGCAGACAGCACTAATTAACCATCTGAAAGGCCACATCATTAAATGATTTCCTGGCTTAAAACCCTGCAGGTTTAGTGCACCCCGCGGCTCAGGTCTAGGACTCCAGCCTGCTCTCCAGGCTGCGCGCTGGCCAAGAGCACAGGCCACTCTGAGCAGAGGGTGAGCCAGAGAGGAAGGGAGCCTGGCCAGACGCGCCCAACACAGAATGGCCGAGGAGCTATGGCGCAGGAGGAGCGGGCCAGCCACTCCAGGCCGGCAGGGAACGTAGGCTCTGACACTGTTCTGTTTGTGAGGATGTGGAGAATCGGAGATCTTCTCAAAGACTGCACCCAAAAGCACGAGTCCCTGGGCTTCTGCTTTCCATCCCTGACCTCATCCTGTGCACCAGGTTCTGAGCAGGGCACCTTCTTCCATCTGGGCTGGGTTTCCCTGTAGTGAGGGCTCTGAAGAGCACAAAGCCTCTTTGTCTCCACTAGAGAAATGACCCAAGTGCAGAGGCAGGAATAGGCTCCTTTAGTGGAGAGAGGGAGGGGAACCCCTGCCTGTCGCTGCCCCAGCCTGCTCCTGCTCGGCTAGGTCAGGCCTCGTGCAGGCACAGAGCCCAGCTCCCTGGCCAAGTGAACTCGTCCCCCAGGACGTGCTTTGGCAGGCAGCATGGTGACAAAGCCTCTCACTCGGAAAGTGCTGGTGCTCAGACACATCTAGGAGCTCACCAAGAGGCAGCGGCGCCTTGCCAGCTGGGCTTCCCCGTATCCGCTGCAAGCAGAGCCAGGGAGCAGCGTGCCCATGCTCGAGTGTCTCCTGGTACCCATCTCCTCCCAGCACCCATCTCCTCCGCGCAGCACCCTGGGTGACCCAGGCTCTGTGAGGACAGGGAACATGGGCATCACCCAGCAAGGACTGGGAGCTGGAGCCAGGGCCAAGGTGGCAGGAGGCATTTCCTGGTCCTTCTGCCCCCTCCTCCTAGGGGAACAAAGAGGTTCAGAGGTGCGTGGGGCAGGGCTGGGACCCAGCTCTGGGACCTGCCCTGCACCTTCCTGTCTCCAGCATGCAGTCCTCCCTCACTGGCCTTATAGACACCAAGCCAGTGGCTCTAAGTGGGCACTGCCCTCAGCACATGCAGGCATCTCTGGCACACTGAGTAGCATCGCCAGTACCCCTGTGAGTTTCTGGGATGGGATTTCTCTGGCCAGCTCCAGAACACGGCATAATTCCACTGGATGGAAGATCAACACTGACCCAGTGAAACAGTGATGTCCCAGCCTCGGGCTTCCTTGTTTCTGCAACGGGAATCGCGTGCATTGCCCTGGGACCCCACACTCCATGGTGGTCCCCAACTCCACAGGGGAACAAGGAGCCACTGACAACTGAGAGGGTTTCTGCCTGGTCCAGTTTCCTAGCAGCCCTCTAAGGGACCCTGGCACCTCAGGTCCCAGTCCATCTCTGCCCTGCAGCAGCAGCAAGGCGAGGGGACAGTGCCTCTGAGGAGCCTTCTGCAGATGCCTTGCTGGGCCAAGCAGTGTCCAGGCCCTGCCACTTTAGCCAGCACAGACTCTGGGTCCTGGTACAGTGTACAGCTTGGCAGGTCCCGGCACTGAGGCTTTGTGGGGCACTAGGTAGGAGGTGAAGCTGCAGCCCAGGGAGCTCCTGAGGAGGTGGGGTTTAGCCTCCCTCTGGGCTCAACACCACACCCAGAGCCTTGGGGCTATTCGGCTCCTCCTGGACCGCCTGCGGCAGCCAGAGAAAAACCTATCACAGGGTTCCGGGAACTTAGAGGTCTTCATCATCATCCTTCCCTGCTTTGGAAATTCCAAGCACACAGCACCCCTCACACCCAGTCTTGTCCCTCCCTCCAACCCAGGTCGGCGGCTGGGCTCAGAACCTTTCCCTGCCTCCTGCCCACAGAGGTGACTCTGCACCCTTCCCCAGGCAGAGCGGGCAGTGCTGGCCCAGACAGGTGTCTCCTGAAGTTTCTCCGCCCAGCCACACTTGCTAAAAATGTGAGATAGTGACTGGTCCCCATGATCCAGACAAACCTCAAAGCCAGCCCAGACCCAGGGGAAAGTAGCTCTGTCTCTGGATGAAGGTTGCTTCAAGAAATTTGGCAGTTTTTACATTCTATTATAGTGATGTGCCCTCAAAGTAATGAACTGTTTTATCAGAGTTCCTGTTCAGAAATTATTGCAAGGCCTTTTACAGGAAACAAGAAAATTGTGCTATACCTTCCTCCTAGCACTGTGTGTGGGGGGTTAAAACATGTGTTTGATCACCTTTGCCCTCACAGTGGTTAGCACCTAACTGGGCTGGGGGCATGTGCACAAAGAGAAATCTCAAAGCCAGAGGGAGCAGCCACAAGGCAGTGGCACAGCAGCAACCCCCAAGGACAGACGGGGCTAAGTCCCCTGGGTCTTACACAGACAAGGGCTCCTACATCAGGGCCACACAGGCTGGGCTGGCCTGGTGCTCGGTGGGGAAGACCTTCAAGGGGTTGGAGGGCATCAAAGTTGTTCCAAAGCACCAAATGGCTCCCTGCTGACCTCCTCCTGCCCACTCTTCTTCCTTCAGAAAAGACTCCTTACAACCACAGTCAGACTTGGTGAGCAAAAGGCCCAGACTCTGCCTGCCAGGAGGGAAAATTTCCTGCCCGTGGAGAGTGAGGTCAGTGGCTCTGCGAGAAGCCCAGGCTTCGCCCAGCAGTGGCCAGGAGAGCCAGCCTCTCAGTTTCCAAGGTCCACTTCTCTCCTGTCATCTATAAAACCTCCACCACCCTCTCCCCACCACAACACACAAGTTGGCAAGCACAAGGGAAATAAGCACTGCTTATTTAAGTTGCAACACCATGAAATCTGTTCTATGACAAAAGTCATAGAACAAAAACAAAAACAAGAAATTAGATTCAAATATTAGATCAGGAAAACATAGTAGAGAATTTAATTTAAAAATGTACATGATCTGTGATCGTTTTAAGGAAAACTGTCAAACCAAGAGAAAGTGAGAGTCACTGGTTACCGTGCACTGAGCTGTCGGCTGGGCCAGGGATGTGGGGTTAAGGAGCACAGTTGTTCCCCCACGCAAGCAAATGCTGCCCCATAACACGAAGCCCCTGTGCAGGGAGGACTCGCAGGGACTAGCGGGTCACACCCACACCGTGCCTGGGTGGCAGAGGGCTCCCAGAGGGAACAACGCCAGAAAGAGGAAGGCAGTTTGAAGGCTAAACGGGGTTTCCCAAGGTGAATAAACAAGATGCAGGCTCCATATGGCCAGAGCAGCATCACAGAGGTAAAGGCCGTCACACGCCGTGACCCCAGGACTGAGGAGGAGCCACTGTCAGAGAGGGGGGTCGGGATCGTCACATGGCCTGGCCTGTGAGCATAGCTGGGCTCCTTCTGGGCCATCAGGATGAGCCTCGGAAGGCCTCACTCAGAGCCATCATTCCAGTGGGGGAGGAGGCTGGGCTGGAGCAGGAGGCCAGGTCAGAACAGACCCCAGAGCCGACTGGGTGAGCAAAGTCAGAGGCCTGGGGCCGGGCTACAGCCAAGAGACAGGAGGCTGCAGGTCTGTGAGCTACAGTCAGAACCACACACTTGAGGATGAAAGTCCCAGCAAGTGACCAACAGCGCTGCCGTGGCTGCCTGTGTGACTTCTCCATTTGCTCTCCGCAGGTGTGTGGTCTACAGGGGAAGTGCATCTTAGCAATCACAGGGACAGAACCCCCACACCCTGGTCCCGTCCCAGTCACTGGCTGTGAGTCACTGGTTCCCTCTGAGACCCAGTGTCCTTATTTATAAGTTAGTTCATAAATCTTACCTCCTAACTTTGCATAGTGATTTAATAGTCATGTGATATATTATTGCTTAGCCAAAGAAGTTGCAAAACTGAAGTAAATCATCCCGTGCTCTATCGTATGAGAAATGTTTTGGGTGCAAGTACCAGAAAAACAAGCCGAGCTGGCTCACTAGAAACGTGGACTTACCAGGGACCTGTGAGCAGAGCCGACTTCAGACTCTGCTTGACTCAGGCCCAGACGTGGCCTTAGATCTCAGCTTTGCTCCTGCGTGGCGTGGCAGCTCCGTTCTCAGCCCCACCTCACATTGCCCTCCTGTCCTAGCACCTTTGGACACACACCCCGCCGCTCATTCGGCCTCTAGCCACAGGTCCTCACCAGCCCGGGCCCACTCTCATTGCCTCAGCCAGAATAGGCCCAGGCCTGGGACCAGATGGGATTCAGTGCCGACTTCTGACCCTGTCAAGCTCTCCGCACCTGGGGCAGCTGCCCAAACAGAACCAGAGTGAGGGCAGCACTGCACAGTTCTTTCTCCAAAAGGATGCTCGGGTATTGTCATGCAAAGTATGACAAACCCACAGCCCCTCCCTCACACACCCTGCTACAGGGTGCACCCCACCTGAGCCCCTGCCGCTGGGCAGAGGAGGAGGTCACTGCCGCTGCCGTGGGTGCCAGCGCACTGAGAGAGGCGCAGCCTTTTCCATCATGAGCATAAAGTGGTTCCTTCTAGAGCTTTGACGTGTTCCTCCAAGTACTCTCCGAACCCTGCACACTTCCAGGGTCACCAGGAAGCATGGGGGGGTGGCTCCTGCAGGAACCACTGCCCTAATTGACAGGAATCAGATAAGAGAACCTGATGGCAACTGATAGTAATAGGATTTCTAAAACACACCCTTTTCCTCCTGAACTTGCTTCTGATCCCTGCAGATTTAGGCCATTTCATCGTCTTTTACCCAGCCACCTTGGGAGTCACTTCCAGCCTGCACCCCATCCCGACACATTCAAGGGGGTGAACACAGAGCCACTGGAAAAGGGAACCGCAGAGGGTGCTGCGAGTCCTGCCCACACAGTGACCCCAAGAGACCAGGCCACAACCTCTGTGCGCCTCACCCTGTACATCAGTACTCCCGAGCTCAGGTTGGAAAGCAAGCGCCAGAGGGCAAAGGTCATATTGCCTTCATCCCTGATTCCAGCACTGACCACAGCACCTGGCCCACGGAAGACCTTCCACTGATGCCTCCAAATTAGGGCACTCACAGTCTAGGTGCCAGCAAATATGAAGACCTGAAGAACAGGTTAGAACTTGAAGATCTTACAGCCTTTCGGGTAGAAAACAAGCACCTCACCGATGTGGAAAAGGCTCACGTTTGAGCGTGCTCTGAGGGTGTGTGGCCCACCTGTTCCCACAGCACACAGTCACATCTGAGGCTCAGGACCTCCCTGCGGCATCAGGATAGCAAATCTGTTAGCTCAGTCTTGGACCTGAGCTCCGTGTGAGGGAGGTGAAGAACAGGCCCTCGGCCGAGCTCCTGTGACTTACCAGTGGAGAGCCTGGACCACGGCCCTGGCCACAGGACATCGGCCTCCCCTCCACTGCCCTGCCACCCAGAGGACTGAAGATGGCCCACAAAGAGTCTGCTGGAAATCTGGGATGTTCCTGAAAACCTGTAGTGTCAGCAGCACCGTCCTCATCCTTGTCCCTTTTGGTCACCACCCAGGCGTACAGCTATTTCACAGATGAAAGAGAGAGTGCACCAGGGTGTCCAGACCACCCTAAATTGTAAAATCAGCTGACAACTGCTTTAAACCTAGAACCCAAGGCCCCTGAGTTACTGCTCCCCTTTTACTTCCTGCTTGGGCAGGAATCCCTGGAGGTGGGAACAGAGAAAGAAGCCTGAGTTCCGAGTTCCGGGAGGACCTTCTAGCACCTTCCTGAGCGACTACACTCCCTGCCACGCAGCTTTGCCCACCCATCTGGGAAGCCCCCACTGCTGCTCTTCACGAGCCAACAGACAGGGCTCTGCGCCTGTCCCTCCGGCCGCCTCCCCAGCCAACCTCATCCGCGCAGGTGGACTGTGCACCTGCTGCTGTCAGGACTCCACAGGTGGGCATCTCTGTAGGGCAGGCTGCACCTTTGAGAGCCCATGGTGCATGGACAGCTGGGCGAGGCGGGCAGAATTCTGCCATCCATGCAGTGCTGTCTGCAGCTGGCATCCAAACTCATGAAGACCCACGTCCTTCTGCAGACAGAGCACTGAGAGTGGGCAGGCCCCCGGTTCCCTGAGCACCATTCTTCTGCTTTACAAGTCAGTAAAGGCTCGGGGCTCCCAACGCAGTGCCTGGGGTTAATTAATAATATGTAGAAGTTTATAGTTTATACAGCATAATCCCATAAACATTTATTAGTATGCTAATGGAGAGTAATGGCTATGTGAGCATAAAGTCACATGGCAGACGGGGCTGGTGTGCACAGCCAAAGGGCTGTCAGCCCCTCCCAGTCTTAAATCACGAGTACCAGTTGATCAAAAATATGGTGAATGGGTATTTTTTTATAAAAACGTACTACCAAAAAGACGTTACCATGAATTCCCCTCACGCTGGGCGCTCCTCCGTCAGTCTTGCCATTTCTGAAGCACTTCCGGAAGTTCTCTTTCCAAAGCACCTTCACCTGAGCTGACCTAGTTGGCTCTATGTCCCAAATTGATTCAAACGCTTTTGTGGTCATCATGACTTTGGGAGGGGGACAGCCAGAAGTCACAAGATAATGGATCTGGTGAGTAACATGGATGAGGACTCAATGTCACGTTGTCATGTGATAGGAAATGCCACGCCTAAGCGATGTGTGACACAGAATGTCATCGTGGTGGGGTGTGCAGCCATTTCCTCATATCTGGGGCTGGAGGCCACACACCCGGAAAAGCCTGTGTGGCATTTGAGTCCCCCATGGTGCTCCCGGAGGCACACTCAGCCCCACAATTCCATCAAGGCCTGAAGCACAGTCACTGTCCCCTTGGTGTTGGATCTACACTTCACACAAGGAGAACTGGGTGATTCTGGGGCCCCCGAGCCTTGGTCTCAAGGTCATAACCACAGGCCCAAGTTTTATCTCCAGGATGACATTTCTTAGAGATGGATCTGAAGCAGCAGGATCCTGTACCTCACACAAAACCAACCAAATCTCATGCTAAAGCATCTGTGAGCCATGATTCACAGCGCAGTTCAGAACACACCTCTCCAGCAGCAGCTCTCTAGGGCTGAGCACACCCTTCCCGCACTGCAGAGCCTGAGGGCACTCAGCAGCAGCAGGGCCCGTGTTTTGTCACGAGGCAGGCACAGGCACAATCTCCCTATAGCTAACTGCCCTGGTCGCACCTCCGGGTGAGCGTGACTGGGCTGGAAGAAGGCTGGACTAGATCTGGAGACCAAATGCTCCACCCCAGACATGGAGAGGAACAGATGTGTCCTGAGATGCACTCTGTCCCTGGGCTTTGCCAGGGACTTTTCCACTGACGTCCCCTCTCTGGACTTCAGTGCTGTCTTCATTTCTGAGGCTTTCTGCTCTCTTGACTCCCTGAAAGTCTCACACCATCTCTTCCAAACACATAAAGTCAAAAAAAGTAGATCAAGTCAGCAACATAAAACCAAAATCGTCCCACTTTCTTGAGGTCTACTGGAGGGCAGGTTAGTGCGAAAGAGGTGACACAAAAGCATGCATCACCCGGGTCCTCATCTTCCCATGACCTTTGGTGGTCAGGAGCGGGGGACCTGGCTGCTCACCTCATGCTACAGTCAGTGATGGAGGCAGAGCTGTGGAAGCCTGGCGGTCACCTGGGTGTGGGACCAATGAGGATCTCCTGGTGCAGGATTCCTGGAAATACTAGAAATAGGCACACAGGCATGTTCTCCCTGCACCACTGTTTATTACCAACTACAATCAGTGGGCTGGAAAAGATGCCCTGGGACAGCTCCTGCTTCACGGCGCTGGGCCTGTGTGGAGAATGAGCAGACGCCCTCGGCAGCTTCTGTTTTACCTCACAGGTCTGTGATGCACCTGGGCCAGTTCCTCTCGCTGCTATGTAATGTGTCCTCCTGCTAAGCCACAGCTGAGTTACCCCCTGGCACCAGGAGCCTCCTACCCACCCACCACACGCTCAGGATGCGCGGGCACTGCTGGACCGCCAGTGTGTGCTTCTCCCCCATGTGTGTGGATAACGACTGCCACGGACACGCGCGCATGAGAGCGGCGCCCACGCTGTCATGGGGCTGTGGCTCTGAGTAGTGAGTGGGTGTGGGTGCCATCACGCTGTTGGACGCTGGCGACCGGACTGGGCTTCCGCCACTGCTCCCTGCAGCCCTCTCGTGGGGGCTGAGGGCGGTTCGGCCTTCACCGGTCCCAGGGAGAACCGGGAGGGCCGGCCCAGTTTCAGGACACGATTGCAGCGGCGGCTGGCTGGGGCGGGAGGGTGCGTGGGCTGCCCCAGGTGCGTACCCAGGGCCAGGCGCTCAGAACGGCCAGCACAGCCTGCTTCTTCCGGCTGCCCGCCTCCACTGGACCCAGAGCATCGGGCTCCAGGCGCAGTGCCCGCTGAGTCAGCACCAGGCTGCCGTGCAAGTGCAGTGTGTGCGGCCTGGGTGTGAGGCCGAGCAGCCACACGTACTCACACCACCCCGAGCCAGCAGAAAGAAACTGTCTCATAAAACTTCCCACTGATTTGAGCTGGGTCCTTGTAAATCCCGTGGGGCTGGGTTGCTTTCAACATGATTAATATCTCTGCCTTCCCAGCATGCATCTGTGCCTCCTCTCTCTCCCCCAGCCCGCGTGCAAACACACACTCAGCTCTCTCTGTTACACACTCACACACGCATGCTCACGTCCTCCCTGTCACGAGCTCACACATTCATACAGGCACACACTCACACCCTCCCTGTCACACACACTTATACCTTCTGTCATACACTCACACACACAATGCACACACATGTGCACACACTCACACCCTCCCTGTCACACACGTGTGTGGCCTGCTCCCCAGCAGGGCCATTGTGCACCCCGGCTCCTCTCCCTATGTCAGTGTTTTCATACTCATCCTGGCAAGCACCTGCACTGTGACCAGCCTTCTCCAGGAAATGCCGAGGTCACAGGACCCCGCCGAGGACCCCCTCCCCTGTCTGTTGTCTGGGCCTGAACCACACCTGCCACTCAGCTGCTGCGCCCGCAGGGCTCAAGGGTGTCTGTCCTGGGTTGGCCACCCAGGACTCAGGCAGGAAGGGCCTGAGACAGTTTCTTAGCGGACTCTGGGCTTTGTGTCAAGTGGGCTCACACCTGCAGCCATCGGGAAAGTCACCCCTCACCTACGAGTTCCCACCCTGCACCCCAAGCTTCTCCCCACTCCAGGGCTCCAGACCACAGCTCACCCTGAGCACAGCACCCAGCCCATCACCTCCCAGACACAGGAGGCCTTGGGGAACGGGGATGCGAGCACAGGCCCCTCAGCCACCGGAGATGTGGCAGCAAGGGAGGGATGTGCTTCTGTCCCTGGGTCGCTTTGTGTGCGAGGTTTCCACGGTGTGGCTCTTTGCCCCACCGTGTGCTGTGGCTCTGAGAGCAGCCAAGCTCAAGGCACAGAAGTGGCCTTCGGGAACAGCTCCAGTGTCTCCGTGAGTGAGTGTGTGACTGTCTTGTGGTCCTTTCCTGTGGTGCCCGAATTCTGCCAGGTGTCTTGGACCACATGTGTCCCAGCTCTGTTCATCCTCAGGGAAACCAGGGGCAGAGGCAGGGGCGGGGGTTCCCCCACTATGGTGCAGGCGGAGACAGGACAGTGTCACAGGGCGCATCATGCCTTCTCTCGAGGAAACAGGTCGGGTTCTGAGTGACCAGTACATGGTCTCTGCACAGCTGAGCCAGCTGCCTGAGTGGCCTGGGGCTAGTGACCTGTCACTTCCAGGCTTGAACCCCACTGCCACCACGGCATCCCTGGTGGCTTTACACATCAGACCCTTCACTGCCACACACAGAGCTCAGGGCCACAGACAAAGAGGTGGAACTGAACAAGCACTTCCTGCCACCACATGTCACCTCTCGCTGGGCACCTTGGCCCAGCCATTCTGCACCCGAGCTCCTCCTGGCTCCTGCCCCGCTCTGTGTGACCTTGGGCAGATGTCTCACCCTCTCCAACCTTGAATTCCCTCCCTGGTAAAAACTGGAACTGTGATCACAGAACCCAGCTCTTAACTGAGTGACACACATACACATTTCCCAGAGCAAGCTTGGCCGCTGGCCATTCTCTGGGCACAGCATTATTTGGTGCAGCAATGACAATCAAGGTACCTTCCTTCGTATCAAGGTACCTCAGTGCCTGGCTCTGTCTTCGCAAGGAGAGCCACAGACATGGGACATGTGTCCACAGTTTGCAGCTACAAGATAAAATGACTATTTTAGAATGAAAGCCAGCAGCTTGCTGGAGGCAATGTTTAAAATAAATTCAGATCGATGGCCCTACAGATCCCGGCTGTCCCAACTTTCATGGTAGAAGACAGCATGTTCCCAGCAGAGCAGTTTCATGGCTGAGGGTGCATTGATGAACTTGATCCAGGGATGTCCCTGAGGGAGAGGAGTCTACCAGCAGGGACCCGGTGCCTGGCTCCTGCTGGAAATCCTGCTTTTTTCCACATCGGTGCAAAGAATGGCTCCTTCTCCAGGGCCCAGGGTTATTCCCATGAGGTGGTGCCAGGTGTCCAGTTGACAGCCTAGGGAGGAGTCCTCGAGGCAATCTGCTGGGAGAAGAGAAGTCCCTGCCGAGTCACTTGCAGGCTGTTTAATTGTGAAAGATGGGAATGTGGGTTCTACATGGGAAAGGTCGGTCCGGAGGTTCCCTCCAACCTTCTGGAAAGTGCTAACTAGCCATCCTCATCTGACATGTGTGCTGCTCCAAGCCCAGGGCTATTTACTGTTCCCTAGGCTCCTGGAAATTGCCAGTGGAGGCACCGAGTTCTGGCCACTGTGGCGAAGTCAAGGGCGGCGCCAGGTGAAGGCCACCAAACAGATTCTTACTTCCTCCGGGCCATAGCCCGAGCTGTGTGGGGAACCCAGTGCCGTTGACCCACTCACGCTCTCCTCACCCACCCCAGACTCACACGTGTACGCACGTGCACACGCACATGTGCACCTACTCTGACTCAGAAGCTGAGTGCTGCTAAGAGAAGCTGCCCCACACACTCCTGAGAGTGCAAAACAGGGTCACAGAGCCCCAGCCACAGTGGTGAGGACAGGCTATGTCCCTGGCTCCCATGTGCTCTCTCCATCTGTCACCTTGTGAGGTCACTGGTCAGGGTCAGGAGGGCTTGGCCAATGTCACGAGGCCACCAGGCCATGAACTCACATCCTGGGTTTACCCTGGAGATCCAGGCCAGGGCCTCAAAGGAAGGGGGAGATATTGGTCCTCAGCCCCAACCTGGTGACAGCTCAGCTAGGGAGAGAGCTGGAGAGGCAGTGCACGTGCGTTCATCAAGAGCTGAGCAGCCACTGTGGGCTTCTGGGAACTCTGGCCTGTGCTTTTCTGTGCCCATGTCACCACTGCCCTCGGCAGGAAGCTCTCTCTCTGACACACTTGCCTTGCTCCAGTCCAGACTGCTGATGTGACACCAGGGAAAAGCTGAAGGTGCACAGTAGCTCCCCGACGTGAGCAGCCACCCTCGGCGTAAGGGGTGTGATGCCATCAGCGGCAGACACCACAGGCAGCAGCATCGAAGTCACCGAAAGCCAGAGCTTAGCTCTTACGAACTCTATTTTGAAAACACATTATTTAACTGGACACTGCTGTAATCCCATCTTTAAGAGCCACCTCACAAAATTCCTGCCACTGTTAACAGCTGGCTCCGGTGGTAGCCATGGTCACTCCACCCACCTGGGCGCCTTGGCCAGGGCTGACCAGTGCTCCAGGAGCAGACTGGGACTCCAGGTGGCAATTCAAGGGGCCAGATGTGCGCTGAGGGCTGTGGGGAGCCATCTGGAGCAGAAGCAGCTGGGCTGATGTCACAGAGAGCCCAGCGTGTGGAGCAAGTCCTCACACCAGACAGGAGAGCCAGGCAGGTGCCACGGGTGCCACAGCACAGAGGCATGGCCTGGTCCGAGGAGGCCCAGCCAGGACAGCAAGGAGGCTTCTGGTGAGCACAGCCCCAACTCCACACCTGAGATGCGGCACTGTGGCCACCGCACACGCTCAGTGCAGGCTCCCAGACCTGCTCTGCTCCAGGTCCCCAGCGTGCCATCAGCCAGCTTTCTGCCCCACAGCAAAATGCATGGAGACCAGCTCAGACAGGGAGACGGTTACTCAGCTCACAGCTCAGAGGTTTCCATCCATGCCTATCCCATGTGGAAGCACTCGGGAACAAAACTCCTCACCTCAGCTCCTGGCCACGAAGCAGAGAGAGCGCAAGACTGGGTCCCACGGCCCGGAAGGGCTCACCCCAATCACCAGAGAAGCCTTTCTGCCCAGTCTTCAGGGGCTCCATCTAGGGACCCAGCTCTAACCCGGCAGCACAGGGCCTGCGGATCACTGGCACTCACCATGGCGAGGCAGCACCTCATTCAGACCCACGGCCTACTGTGCGTGCAGGGGTTTCCGTGTGTTCTATCCAAGGCCCACTGTGCGTGCAGGGGTTTCCGTGTGCTCTACCCAAGGCCCACTGTGCGTGCAGGGGTTTCCGTGTGCTCTACCCAAGGCCCACTGTGCGTGCAG